>APFE031308152.1:0-41779 GCA_000404065.3 Pinus taeda | reverse complement strand
ATTATTTTTTTTTCTCGGTAAAAGACTATGCTATTTCTATTAACTGGTAAACGTAATAAAACTACAAGAGGGGGCAGCTACAGAAGCCTGCACATCACATATGTTACAAAAATTCCCCATAATAGGAGAGCTGGGGATTTCATCAAAACTAACAACCAGATAGACAGAACAGACCACCAAATTCATTGGCATTACAAAGAAACTGAGAGAGAGAGTACTGAGACTAAGCATAAGACTAGTAATCCTGAGAGTATTGAGAAACTGAGAGAGAGAGTACTGAGACCAAGACATTAGCATGCGCCGCGGCTGGAGAATTCTCAAAACTGAGCCAAACACCCGAAGCAGGCTTCCAAAAACCAAAAAGTGCAAACACAAGAGCCATCTGTTCAACTGTCCTCTTCCCCCTATGTCTCCTCGGCTTGCTGACACGCGTCGTTGTGGCTGAGCCCATCTTTTTCATGCAACATGTTGCCCTCCTGGTCTTTGTCGGTGTTGCCAGCGTCGGGGTCCAGGATGAGGTTGATGCAGTCACTTAGGGGAGGAATTAGGGAAGGCGAGTCGACTTGAATCACTGGAGCAACATCCTTCTTTGCGGCCATGGCGAATTGGGCAGAGGAACGGTCACTGCTGTTGGAAGAGTTGGGGTCAATGCAGGAAATTGGAGGTACCTGGTTGATTTCCTCCGTCATAAGGATGGTTATCTGGGCTGAGATCAGAGGGCGGTTCAGGTTGCTTTGAAATTTAAAGTGGGTGGATTGGAAAGCGCTGTTAGGTATCAGATGACGAGTGGGGTTAGTTGCAGGAGGATCCTCAGGGGAAGAAGTGAGGTTGATGGTGGTGAGCAGAGGAGTGGACTGAGGGCGAGCAGAGGGTCGTTTGCTGCTGCCAGGTCTTTCCCCGGAGCGAGAACGCTTTCCAGGTCGCTTCATGGTGCAAATAAGGACTGTGACTTTCAACGAGACAGTGCGGAAACCAGAATTGCTCCTCAGAGCATCCAAGGACCCCGAACCGAGTCGAGAAACAGAACAGAAGACAATGGAAACACTGAACCGAGATACAGAGCCTGAAAAACTGAAATAACCGCGGATGAAGCACTTACCCCAAACTGTTGAAGGAATTCCAGAGCGAAGAACACCAGACGAGTAGAAGGGCTGCAAATTCGAGCCAGAACCAGCTCGAATTTCCCCTCTGAGGCGGGGCTCCCTCTTGACCTCACCCACAGAACTCACAACAAACCGAACAAAGTATTCTTCGACCGAATGCATAATGAAAAAATTACTGAGTCGCTGCCTGTAAATACTGCTCCACAGACTGCGTCGGGCTTTGTTCGCCATTAATGGCGCTGTCCTGCGCCGTGCCGAGACCATAAAAACATTCTCCCCGCCTCTGTTCTGCTTCTGGGGCTCCACGCTGCAGAGCAGGTGGCGGCATCATGCGTCTTAAGTGCGCATGAATGCCATTTAAGGCAGTATTATCACCCGGGTCCGAGAGCTCTTCTGCATACTCGGGTTTCTCCTGTTGCACAAGATTGTGGAAATCTTGGAATTGGGAGTCTTGAAGGAGTGTTGCGGGATCTCTGGTTAATAGAGGTCTGTTACAATCCACCCCCACATTGGCAAGGAGATCCGCAATTTTGTTTCCATCTCTTTTGATGTGGGCAAAAGTGATCGCTCTGTTGTTGTTGATCCAATTCTCCATTTGCAATAATCTTTGAGCCAGTCTCCAACTGTTACAGATTTTGGAGGAGGAGGAGCCCTGGAGGAGCTTCGTAGCCATGTGAATAAGAATTTGGGAATCTCCCTCCACGATGAGCGGGAAAAGGTGTTGTGCCTGAGCAATTAGAAGTCCTTGCCAGAGACCTTCTAATTCAACCGAATTGTTGGTATCCCAACCATGATAATCCAAATAGATTGTGATACTATTTCCAGTATGATCTATGATTAATCCGCCGAATCCTGAGTGACCCAGATTGCCCTTGGAAGCCCTGTCAAAATTGATTTTGTACATATCTTTTGGGGGCGAAGACCATTTCCCTGGAGTTGACCCATTGGAGGGTCTGGTGCCTGAAGTTATCTGATCTTGCCTTCTTTGAAATTCCCAGTTGTTCCAGATTGATTGTTCCTGAGGGAGAGTTGGGAGATCATCTTGGTACCATGTTTTTAGGGAGATGGTTTCTTCAATATTGTTTTTTATAGTTAACCATATCTCTTCCAGGGATTTGAACTGGTTTTTAAATATTCTGCCATTTCTCTCTTTCCAGATGGTCCAGGTGACAAAGCCAGGAATGAGCTTCCATATGTAATTGAGAATCTTCCTTTGATAAGGGTGCGGGTCCCAGTTGCTTATGGTAGCCGTTATGTCCCCACTCGCCCTTGCCTCTTTCTGACAACGAAATTGAATTTTTTGCCAGATGTTATATGCAAGAGGGCAATGATACCAAAGGTGTTCAATGGTTTCTTCTTCTTTTTTGCAGTTGAAACATATGGAGGGGCCTGTGAAATTTCTTTTCCTCAGGTTATCCCAGGTTAGAACCCTTTTGTGGCAGAGGAGCCATAGGAAGGTGGAGATTTTCAGCCACATGGAGGAATCCCAGATCTTGTTCCAGATCTTGGCAGGCCTGGAGTGATCTTTGATTAGAAGATTATAAGCCTCTTTTGTGGAGTACGTTCCTTTTTCTTCGTAACCCCACCTGAGAATATCTGTTCCTTCTGAGCTTTGTATTTTCCTTTTTTCTAACTCTGTGTCCATATTTTGTTGTTCTTGTTCTGATCCAGTAGGTATGATCTGAGAGGCCTTGTGCCAAGTTCTGATGGCCTGTTGAGCCGTAGTATTCCAATGGCTTCCAACAGTTGTGGGGGGATGGGGGTCCCTGTCCCTATGCACCATATTCGTGAAGAGTTCACTTAGCTTTGGCATCTGTTGCCAAGAGTCGTCCCAGAAGCGAGCATGGTCCCTGCTTTTAACCTCCCAAAAACTATGTTGCTGAATAAGGATCCTGTGAGTTTTTGCCGAGTTCCAAATAATTGAACCATTGCGTAGCTCAGAGATTCTGACGAGCTCCTCTCTGGGATAATTCCCGACATATTTGGCAGTCCATAGGGTAGTCCAAGGGGTGGGAGAGCCTGAGATCCATCTCCACCAGATGCGAGCTCCCATAATCGCATTGCTATGAGTGGGATCTCTCAGCCCAATGCCACCTCCTTTTTTGGGCAGACAAGCTGTCTCCCATTTGACTAAGGCCCATTTACGGTGAAGCCCCTTGCTGCCCCAAAGGAAGGCTCTTTGGATGGATTTGAGCTCTTTGAGAACCCATTTGGGGGCCGAAAGGATGGAGAAGATGTAGAGGGGCATGACCTGAAGGATAGCTTTGATCAGGACTAGACGGCTAGCCATGTTGAGGGATCTATGGGTCCATGAAGACAATCTGTTTTCCAGTTTTTCTAGGAGGGAGTTCCAGGCAGCATGCTTCAGGCGGGAAGCCATAAGGGGGGCTCCCAGATAAGTGGAAGGTAGCTTGGCCAGGGAGAATTGAAGGATTCATAGAATGGCATATTGAATAGCAGAGGGGGTGTTAAAAAAGAAGATTTGGGACTTGGACAGGTTGATAGATGCCCCAGAGGCCTCTGAAAAATCCGCTAAAAGTGTTTTGAGCTGTCTAGCTTCTTGGACAGAAGGGTGCCCATAGAGCATAGTATCATCTACAAATTGCTGATGAGTGGCTGCAGGGGTATTGTGGATGGCTATACCTCTAAGGCGATGCGATTGTTGAGCCTGCTTGATGCTTCACCCAAGACCTTCCGCCGCAATGATGAAAAGGAAAGGGGATAGGGGGTCCCCTTGCCTAATGCCTCGGGAGGGACGAAAGGTTTCAGAGGGGATGCCTTTGATTAGAACCGAAAAGAAAGATGAAGTGAGGAGGCTCATAATCCAACGAACCCATGCAGTATTGAAGCCAAAAGCCAGTAAGATCTTTTCCATATAATTCCAACTGAGGCTGTCAAAAGCTTTTGAGAGATCTAGTTTGAGAAGCATACCTGGTTTCTTTGAGGTCTTCAGGGAGTGGATGATTTCATGCGTAAGGATGATCCCATCCGTAATCTGTCGTCCTTCCACATAGCCGGATTGTTCCGGCGAGATGATCAGAGGTAGCAAGAGCTTTAGTCTTGTGGCAATGATTTTGGAGATGATTTTGTAGATGATGTTGCAGAGAGCAATTGGTCTGAATTTGTCCGGTTTGCAAGGCTTCTCAACCTTAGGAATCAGAGCTAGAAAAGTGGAATTTATACCTGGGAACATCCATCGAAGTGTGCGTGATTCTTCCACTACCTGCAAGACTTCCTGCTTTATGAGATCCCAGAAATGGTGGAAAAAGTTTGAGGTGAAGCCATCCGGACCTGGCGCTTTGCCTGCTTTTAGTAGCTTAACTGTGGATTCCACTTCCTGGAGATCAATAGGCTTGAGTAGCATTTGATTGTGTTGATCGGATATTAATTTGGGAATTTTGCTAGTGATGTTGTGAATTGCTTGGGACCGATCGATGCTTGGTTCTTTGTGCACCTTCTTGAAGTGATTGAGAAGTTCAGCCTCGATCTCTTCGTGCTTCTCCAGTTTATCTCCCTGCTCATTTTGAATGTGAGTAATATTGTTGTGCATTCTGCGTTGTATTGTGGTGTTGTGGAAGAATCTGGTGTTTTTCTCACCTTCTTTGAGCCACCGAATTCTTGACTTTTGCTTCCATAACACTTCTTCCTGTTTTTCTTTTTCCATTAACTCTTTTTCAAGAGTTTTTTCTTGATCCGCTAGATCATTGGATCTGCCCTGTGTGATGATTTTTTGCTGTACCTGCTTCATTTCCTGTTCAATGTTAGCCTTCCCATGATGAATATTGCCAAAGGTGGTTCTGTTCCAGTACTTAATTTTACCTTTGAGGTGCTTGAGCTTTTGTTGAAATTGGAACATTTTGGATCCGGGAGGAGGATGGAAGCGAAGCCATACAGTGCTAACAAATTGGTGGAAGTCGGGATGAGATAGCCAGAAGGCTTCAAAGTGGAAAGGTCTGCGAGTATTGTTCCCCGGTCGTGATCAATGGAGAGAGATGGGCCAGTGGTCTGAGCCAGTGAAGGGCAAGATAGAAGCAGCAAAATCTCCAAGATGGATGGCATTATCTGAGAGGAGAAATCTATCTAACCTAGAAGCAATATGCAAGTTGCCGGCTTGTTTGTTGTCCCATGTGAAAGTGCCATTATTGAAAGGGAGATCAATGAGCCAATTATTTTGTATAAAGTCCAGCAGGAGAGTTCCATCCTGTGAAGTTTTACCCCTGCCTCCTCTTCGCTCATCCATCCTTGTAATCATGTTAAAATCTCCTCCAACAATCCAGAGAGGGAGAGATCTGTTTTGATTAAGAGTCGAAATGGAGTCAAGAATCCTCTCTTTTTGCCGAGTGTCCTGTGGGAAATAAACAATAGTGAGTAATCCATATTGATTAGTTCCTAGAATATGAAAAGTTGCTTGAAGAAAGCTCCTGTGCGCATGGAAATTGGTGAGCTCCACTGCTCTTGAATCCCATATAATTGCAATTCCTCCGGAGGCTCCATTTGCATAACAATGAAAAATAAATAAACATATTTTATATTTTATAAATAACAATTTTACTTAAAATATATAAATTTCCACTAATCAATTTTTAGGCATAAAGATAATATAAATTAAAAAAAATAATGATTTATTTTTTTTAAATAAAAAAAATAAATAAAATTTAATATATATAAGAAAATTAAAAAAAAAGTTAATTAAAATTTTTTATTTTAAATAAATAATATAAATTGATTAAAAATATATAATTTTTTAGGAAAATATTATATTATAGATATGGTTGGAGGTGGAAAGTTATTCTAACAATTAAATTTTTTCTCCAGCTTTTATTTTTAAAAGCTGTTCTATTTTAAAAGCTGTGGTGAATAGAGATTTGTAAATGGGTCATGTATCATTTAAGATCATTTTCACATGTATCTAGGAAAAGAGAAGTATAAACCCTTAAGGTCATTTGAGCATAATAAATTTATATTAAAGACAAACAAATTTTAAAGTTAATATATTTGTATTAAAACAAAATATTAAATATAATATTTCAAGGATATCACTAATGTTTATTTAAATTGTGATCATCCATTTAGTTCTTTACTAATAGTTATAATTTCATTTATGTTAATTGAACTTATCCATATTGTATCATGCAATATATATCTCAAATAAAATTTAATATATTTCTCTACAATTTACAAATTTATTAAGCACAAATATTACCAAAAAAAAAATTACTAATATCAAACCATTTTTAAACAACTACTTATGAGACTTTACATCTTTAAATGTTATTGTCCGTAAAATATGAAAATATATAGTTTTTTCCATTAAACCTGTTATGATCTAAACACACCATTAAACTTTTGATCAAAAGTGAATGTTGGCATCCATATTGCAAACTTTTGATCAAATTTCAATGATGACATCCATATTGTTGTCCTATCTTTGATAAACCAAAAGCTACATGTACAAAGAGGAACTAATATCATGAAACCCACGAACTAATATCATGAAACTAATGCAAATAGATGAAATTTTGTCATGGAAACTATCACAATAGATAAAATGATATCATGAAAAATTATAGCAATTTTGGTATAGATAAGATAAAATCAGCTTTTTAAATATTTTCCTTCTTGTGCCACTATGTAGAAGAATCAAACTTGTTACATTTTAATTAATACAATTTTGAGAAAATGTTAAGAATATTTCCACAAGATTAAGTCCTTTGTTAGTTTTAATGAATATTTTAGAGCGTTGGTTAACTTACAATTGATGTTGCTTAACTTACAGTTGTACTACACGTTTTAAGAGGATTAAAGCAAAGACAAAATGACATGTAGCTTGCTGTTTTTTTTAAAAATTATGTTTTCAAAATTAATTCTTAATTTAACTTTTGTTATAATTTTATGTTTATGAGTTTTCCTTTCTATTTATTGTTTGTAGGTTTGGCGGATATAATTGTAGATTTTGAAGCAATAAATAAATAATTACAAGCTTGGACCCAAGTAAGCCAAAGGCATGAAATATTACAAAAAAATATGAAGAATTGGATTAGTTGAACAAAATATGTTCTTTTGTATATCAAGATGTAATTTTATCTTACCATTACCTAAGCCATTATTTGTTCATTCGTTCACATTGGAAATATAGCTTGTACATTAGGATGAAAACAGTCCATGAGAAATTAGAGATACTCTACAATTTTCATATAAAATAAATAGAATTTAGATAAATAAGATCTATGATCAAAATTATTTATTAAAAAAAAATGAATTAAATAAATGAGGAAGTCCAAAATTAAAATTATTTATCAAATAAAACATGACAAGAAAATTATTCTATTAAGAAATCGTTCTTAAAGGAATAATATAAATTAAAATGTAGGCATATTAGAAAATAACATTGGCAAATAAAGTTATAACATGAACATTACAAAATTTTTGGAAGATATAGTTGCAAGCACAATTCTTTTGAAAAATATTTACAATGAAATGTTTCCAGATTTTCTTTAAAAATGTCTACAATTATGTAATGCTTGTAAAGATTAAAAATATGTGAAAATTAAAACCGCTAAGTAAAAAGAATGCATGCCTATAACAGTCGAGAAGAATAGAAAATGGAAAACGCTCCATATAAGAGCAAGACTTCGATACTCTAGAAAGAATTGGTTGACTACCTCCATGTACGAACATTCTAAGAAGTCTTCTCACTAGCATTGAATCCTCACTGTGAAAGCCTAATGAAATAACATAATGATAACATGAAATTTATGTTACAAAATATAATAAAAACAATAAAGGGAAAGCACAAGGGTAGCGAGAGATTCACTAATGAACATAATCAAACTCTTACCATATTAAAATATTAAACATAATGTTAAATTCTATAATAATTATAAACATCTGATCCAGATTTATGAAGGAAAAAAATGAAATATAGATCTAAATAGAAACACAGAGATACAACGAAAACATAACTTCAAATCATTAAAACAAAATACTGAAAACTATTTACATGCAGAATGGAAATAAATGAGCTCAAGTGATGGTAGCGTATCTCCAAGAAGAGATGTGGCGGCTACATGCCTTCTGAATTGTGTTATAATGAGGCTTGAAGGCATTTTTATTATTGAGAAACAATAGAAAATGCTAAACATCCAAAAAACCTAACCATAGGAGATGAAGCACCAAAAGTTTGTGGGCTCTTTTGGGGTAAATTGGTACATCAACTTCTCGGGGCCGTAACTTTGGCATATGATCTCCATTTGACGCATATGGTACCTCATTAGAAATATCTATCTGAGGACTACAAATTTTGACTATAAATCCCTAACGTAGGCCATGGGTTTGCTTACTTTCCAAAAAAACGTCGTTTAGGGCCTCAAAACGACTCTAAAAGTTCATGACCCAAAAAACTGCCAAAAATAGTAAATTGTGCTATAATTAGATAACTGAAAGAAACAATGGTGGGGGTCCAAGTGGAACAGGTAGGTGGCCACCAATATCCACCTGGGTCAGTCCTCCCCCCTTAGGAAACAATGGTACCAATTGCAATGAGTGCCTCCATGAGATGGGGAAACTTCTACTAAATTTGATCCCTAGTGAGCCACTTGCCTTGGTGCAAGAGTTAGCCAGGTTTGACAACCCAATATAATTGGATCTTCTGTTGGTGAGCGTTCTTAATTTGCATGTCCATGATCCGATAAGTTGTGGCCTATTCCATGTAGTCTGGGTTTAACTCTTTTTGTGTGAGTTTTTCTACAATGTTTAATGTGTCCAGTAATGGTGGAAAGTATGGCTGAAGGTGGTCCACAGTGAACACTAAGTGCAGGCCAAGGAATGGGGGAATGTTGACCTCAAAATCATTGTCTCCCAAAATTTTGGTGATGGTGTAAGGCCCATATCAAAGTGGTCTGAGCTTCTCATGGGCTCTGGTAAGGCGTTCATTCTGCAAGTGCAACCAAACTTTGTCACCCACCTAAACCTTGTGTGGCACATGATGTTGATCATGTCATTGCTTGTACTTGGCATTGGACTTCTCTAAGCTATCATGCACTTGCTGGCAAATGTGTTGGATGCGTTCAATAAACATGGTTTATTTATCAACCTCAAACAATACATGGGTAGATTCTATCTGTGTAGTCGCATGAGGCATGTCAACATCAATCAAACACAATGGTTGAAATCCCAGACCCACTTGAAAGGGACTGCGACCAATCGGGCCATGGAGAGCTTTGTTATAGATGTGTTGTACATAGGGAAGGCTCTCATCTTAGGTTCATGGATGCTTGGAGTTATGCATGCGCAGTATGTGCACTATCATCCCGTTGACGACTTTTGTATGGTCATCAATCTAGGGATGGAATGCAATTGACTTAGTGAGCTTGGTGCCAAATAGTTTCGAGAGGCTCAAACAGAATGTGTTCGAGAACCCGTTGTACCGATATGATATAATGGTTCGCGGGATCCCAAAATGTGCCCACATTCGTTCAAAGAAGAGTTTGGCAATATCCTCTCTTGTGATATTCTTCTTGCAGGCTACCAATATAGCTATCTTAGAAAATATTTCCACAATCACAAATACAAAGTCATTACCATGCCTAATAGAGGGGATTCAGACGGATAGTGCATGGAGATGAATTCCCATGGCTGGATGGGAGTAGGAAAAGGAGTGTACAAGCCTTACTTCTTGATGGTTGGCTTGGTGATGACACACGCAGTGCAAGATCCGATAGATTTTCCAACATCCTGTCAGAGTTTTCAACAATAAAAATACTTCTGGAGTATGACCATAGTTTTCTCCACACCAAAGTGTCCTGAAACTCGACTGTAGTGCACCTCCCAAATCAACTTTGCATGCTCACTTAAAGGAACACAAAGGTGGCCTAGGTAGCATAATAGTGCATCCTGGAGGTGGAAATCAAGAACTTTCTTGCCATCCACTAGCATCTTGTATGTGGTAGTGAAATCTGGATCATTTTTATACATTTGCGACCATCCATAAGTCTCATGGACACAAGAGTTGGGAAAAATAGTCAATGCGGCAACTAGGGGCCATTTGAGGCAATTTGCAACATGATTAGTGATGTCCTTTTTGTATTTAATGTTCAAGTGGAATTTTTGCAGATATGTAGAACACTTTTGATGGCGATTTTTTTGCAACTTCCCTTGTGTCTATATAAACTGAAGAGGACAGTGATCGATGTGGATGATTGTCTCCTTCCCCATCATGTAATTTTTCCATTGTTGGCAAGCCTACAATATAGAATACATCTCTTTATCATAGGTGGGGTAATTTTGAATTATATCATAAAGTGTCTCACTATGATAGGCCACTAGATGCTAGTGCTAGGTGAGGATTGCACCAATAGCATAGTCGGAGGTGTTTGTCTCAATTTCAAATGGCTGCTACAGGTCTGGCAATGTGAGTACAGGTGCATTGCATAGGAAATGCTTTAGTTCAACGAACACCCTTTATTGGGACTCAGACTAGGATAATTTTTCTTTCGCTCCACCCTTGGTAATCTGATTCAAAGTCCAAGTGATATGGGAGAATCCCAACACGAACCTCCGATAAAAAATTGTAAGGCCTAAAAAGTTGCGAAGCTCTGTTAGAGTGGTCAGGGCTAGCCAATACCGAACAACTTGGATCTTAGTAGACTACACATGCATGCCTTGCTCATCCATGATGTAACCTAGATACTAGACCTAGTTCATGCCAAAGGTTCATTTCTCCAATTTGGCACACAGTTTGTGTTGTTGTAGGGTTTGAAGGACCTGCCGAACGTGTTGCAAGTGCTCCTCCCAACTCTTGTTAAAGATGAGGATGTCGTCAATATAAAAATTTAGAAATTCCCATTGTAGATCACCTGATAATGCAATCTACTAAAGAAATACTTGATCTAATTCTACAAACAACTATGCGAAAGCTTAATCGAATATGAGCAAGATCAATAGAACACATATAACTAATAAGGAGAAATCAAACATGAAACACAGAAGAATAATCTTGAGGAAAGCCTCAGCCTAAAACCTCAATCTCTTTAATATCATACAAGTGGAAAATAGTCCAGATTACAAAAGGAATCAACTCACAAGCTATCCTACTCTCTCTGCAATCCTTCTGCTGCTCATAGACAGTCAAAGGCTTCTCACAAACCTTCTCCTTTGCCCTCCAAGCCTCCTATTTCCTTGTGCAGTTTCTCCTCAGTCCTCAAGTTTCCACTTGTGTGTAATAATCCCTCACACACTGCTCTGACCTCTGAAATAATTTCACAAACCTGAAGGAGATAATTCCTTTTGCATGGATGAGTTTCCTATATAGGAAAAATCCTCCAACTGATAGTACACTGTCCCTTCCTCTAATCTCAACTGGGTCTCTGACTGAACTGACATGCATGAGTTATTTATGAGAGAATATCTAATTATCTGAAGTGCAATAGTTACATGCATGCATGCATTAACTAACTGAACTCTCAATCAGTTCCACAAACTGTTGGAACTAATCTAACTAGTCTTAACTCAGATAACTGAGCTAACTAATTACAACTCAAACTACAACTCATCCTTATCTCTTTAACTGATGGATAAATTCCTCAATCAATGGAGAAACTGTTGCATGTCCTCATATAGACTTCATGTTTGGTTTTTTACAACTAATTAACTCATGGTGAATTAATTAATTATTTTACAAACAAATGCTAAGATCAAATTCGAATTTTACTTCTCAATTTTAGTCCAGGGATTGACTAAAATTGGAATCCATCCCGAAATGCTATTTATAGCAATTCTATTTTTAGTACTTCCATTTTTCATTCCTTATTGCTATGTACCACATTGGTACCCGAACTACTATTTATAATAGTGCTATTTTTAGCACTTCTATTTTTAGCATTTCTTGTTTCTATTTTCAACACTCCCTCTCAACAAGAAAGGCATTCAACTCGAACCCAATCATGTACCTTTGGAATGTTCTGCATGCAACACTTCTTCCAAGTGTTGTTACTCTAGCAACTCTAGAAACAAAAAAAATTCCCAACTGACCTCTTTGTTGGGCTAGAAACATCCTCTGATGCTGAAGCTCCATCTGCCGCTGACAAGTGCTCCCTCTTTGACCTCTGAGCTGATGCAACACTCCATGCATCTCGCACAGTTGCACACATCTTTGTGTCATCCTGCACTGGTGCAACACTCCTATGCCTCTCACATTCTTGTAGCTTGCTAGATCTGCACAATCTTGGTACTACTGCACTATAGCTCTCTCTGTCGCTCCATCTACATCTATCTCTACCCACTTAGCCAATCCTGCTACTCCTCATCTAGGGTCCGGTAGCAAGGTCTAATCAAAGAGGTTGGGTACCTCAATGATCCTACCCCCATTCCAGCCTTCTTGGGGCTGTCACTCCACATCGCCCCACCTCCTATCTGGAGGTATGGATACATGTGATACCTCTTCCCACTTGGCTTGAAATTTCCCCCTATTGGAGGTCTCTACATGAGTGGATGCCTCAACTCTATCTCCTCTCGGCCTCTCCAGTTGTGGCTGCTCCACAACCTCCTGAAGCTGCTTCACCAATTGTGGCTTCTCCACAATTGTCTGAGACTTCTTCTGGCACTGCATGTTGAGAGGTAATGTAATCTCCCTCTCAACCACCAAGTCTCCATCAATTTCCTTACTCCTCAAGGCTTTGCATGCATCTTGAACCTCAAGAGCATACAGGTTGTTGACCTGTGAACTGATCTGCTTCACCTGTCTAGTGGTGATGTGTCAAAGAAACCTTTCCCTTACTGAAGACTAAATCATAGCCTTTGTCTTCCAGCATTGCGATCGACACCAAATTTATTTTTAGTCCTGGTACATACTTGACATTGGTCAAGGTAATGCGAGCTCCATGCTCCATCTGAAAAGAAATCGTGCCCACACCTAAGACACTATACTTTTCATCATGACCCATCGTTATGAGTATCTGGAGATTTTTCTCCTCCAAGGTACTAAACAAATTCTTGTCGCCGGTCATGTGGAAAGAAGCTCCACTGTCAAGAAACCAACCACTTCCCACCATGGATGAAACCATGCATGCGAAAAGTGTGAAATCCAACTCGAACTGTGAGGCCTGTGCCTCACCTTCTGATCCTTCCATGGATCCCTTCTTGGATTTCCTTAGTGGACAATTTGTAGCAAAATGGCCCACCTCAAGACAACGAAAGCATAGCACTTTCAATTTGTCAAACTTCTTCCCACCATGGCAAGAACTAGATTTGGAATAAGAATCCTCCTCCTTCCCCTTCTTTGCCTTACTCTCTAAGGCACAATTTTCTTCATCCTCCTTGGATGAAGAACCATCTCTATAGATTCTTCTTATCTCCTCTTGCATCAGATCCGACCAAAGTTGTTCCCAATATAGGATTTTTCCTCTTCCATTAACCGAGTCTTGGTAGCTATGCTAGCTCTTAGGAAGACCGAGGAGTGCAAGACTCACCATGTCATCATTGGATGTCATGATCCCTACACTTCCAAGCTCATCCTTGCAATTTGTGAGCTTGTTCAAATATGTAGAGATCATGTCACCCTTTTCACACTTGATTTTCCAAAGCTTGTCTTTCAGCACCAACTTCCTCTGATTGCTGCTAGTCTGAAATAGATCTTTCAATGTTTTCCACATTGAAAACGATGTTTCCTTCCCATGGAGACTCGAGGCTATGTGGTCTTGAACTCCCTCCAGAAGTATTCTCCTTGCTCTAGCCACACATTTCTTCCATTCTGCCAATTCAGTAACATCATTTGGCTTGGGGACTTCTTGATCAATGAAGTCCTTTAGATCGTTATCCTCTAATACTGCTTCCATGTGATCCTTCTAGGCTAGATAATTCAAACTTCCATCAAGGGCATATTCGAGTCTTAAACCGTTGAATGCCATTGGTGAAAATGAGATGTGATAAGAACTCGAATTCGATATTCAGGAATCACAAACTTTGAACTTCTCCCTTCTTGTATACTGTTCTCTCCTTGATCACCTTTGCTCTGATACCATGTAGAAATTCCCACTGTAGATCACCTGATAATGAAATATACTAAAGCAAAATACTTGATCTACTTCTACAAACAATTATGCGGAAGCTTAATCGAATATGAGAAAGATCAATAGAACACATATAACTGATAAGGAGAAATCAAACATGAAACATAGAAGAATAATCCTGGGGAAAGCATCAGCCTAAAACCCCAATCTCTCTAATATCATACAAGTGGAAAATAGTCCAATTTACAAAAAGAATCAACTCACAAGCTATCCTACTCTCTCTGCAATCCTTTTGTTGCTCATAGATAGTCAAAGGCTTCTCACAAACCTTCTCCTCTGCCCTCCCATCCTCCTATTTCCTTGAGCAGTTGCTCCTCGGTCCTCAAGTTGCCACCTATGTGTAATAATCCCTCACACACTGCTTTGACCTCTAAAATAACTGCACAAACCTGAAGGAGATAATTCCTTCTGCATGAATGCGTTTCCTATATAGGAAAAATCCTCCAACTGATAGTACATTGTCCCTTCCTCTGATCTAAACTGAGTCTCTGACTGAACTGACATGCATGAGTTATTTATGAGAGAATATTCAGTTATCTGAAGTGTAGTAGTTACATGCATGCATGCATTAACTAGTTTAACTCTCAATCGGTTCCACAAACTGTTGGAACTAATCTAACTGGACTTAACTCAAATAACTGAGCTAACTAATTACAACTCAAAGTACAACTTATCCTTATCTCTTTAACTGATGGATGAATTCCTCAATCGATGGAGAAACTGTTGCATGTCCTCAGGTAGACTTCATGTTTGATTTTTCACAACTAATTAACTCATGGTGAATTAATTAATTATTTTACAAACAACTACTAAGATCAAATTTGAATTTTACTTCTCAATTTTAGTCTAGGGATTGACTAAATTGGAATCCATCCCAAAACGCTATTTATAGCAATGTTATTTTTAGCACTTCCATTTTTCATTCCTTGTTGCTATGTCCAACATTGGTACTCGAATTGCTATTTATAGCAGTGCTATTATTAGCGCTTCTATTTTTAGCATTTCTTGTTGCTATTTTCAACAAAAAAACCATGAACAAGTTCGTGAAGGCCTGCAAGATGTCATCCATCAACCTTATAAAAGTAGCAGGGGAATTTGTCAACTTGGAGGGCATGACCATCGATTCAAAAAGGCCTTCCTTGGATTTCAAGGCAGTCTTCCATACATCTGTGGGTTCTATTTGAACATAGTGATAGCCAAACTTCAGATCGATATTGTTGAGATACTTGGCCCCCTTGAGCTGGTCCAAAAGGTCATCAATCCATAGGATTGGATCTTTGTTCCTAACAATGATTTTGTTTAGTGCATGATAATCAATGCAGAGCCTCCAAGTCCCATCCTTCTTCTGTACAAGTACAATCAGGCTCCCACAGGGTAAGGAACTTGGTAGGATGTGCCCTTTTTGTAACAAATCCTGGACCTGCCACTTGATCTCTTCATTTTCCAAAATGGGGTGAGGGTATATCGGCACATTTGGTAGAGGTGCTATGGGAGTCAGATCGATCGAATGCTTGACCTGACAGTGCAAGGGTACCCTTATGGATGAGGAGATGTCCTTGTATTCTTCCACAACCTTATCCACCTACTTTTTCTGGGTAGAGGAACCCTTCCCAGGGGCCATGGATGTAGCCACGATCTTCCCCTTACCTTGAGAGTGACTCAGAAAGAAAAAAAAAATTCCTGGTCTGGGAGATGATCTTACTACATTTATTCACATAGATCAAAGAGATGGTGGTAGGTAGGGCTACCTCAGGTATCCTGTATAACTTATTGCCCAAAGTAATAATAATAGTGCAAGGCCTAGAATCATACACAACATGACGCTTCCACAAGTATGGTTGGCCTACTAATACATCATAAACTTCAAGAGGAGAAACATCACACAATATCTCATCCATGAAGGGCTTGATGCTATAGGAAAGGTGACACTGTTGGCTAATGCATAGATCTCATCATTGGTGAAGCCACCTAACGGTGTACAGTTTTAAGTGTGGTGTGGTCAGTAGGCCCAACTGCTTCATGACCTTTACTGAAATGAGGTTCTTTTGGCTCCTAATATTAATAATGAATTGTAGCGAAGAACCCTTCACCCACATTTGTGTGTGGAAGAGACGCTCCCCCTCCTCTGGATCTTTAGGCTCAACCTTCTGGACCTTGGTGGTCACAACAATGGCGTTGGGCTCCATATCAATAATCTGCTTCCCTTTGTCATTCCCCTTATTAAGTTTTGATTCATAGTCAGAACATGCATCTGACTCTGAAGCCTTCATCTCATCCACCAGTGACTACTTGGCTTGACACTCACTTGTGTTGTGAGTGGGGCTCTTATGGAACTCACACCACTTTCCTGTGTCCTTTTTCTTCGTGGTGTTGTTATTTTCTTGTAGCTTTAGTGGGTTATCCTGGGTCACCTCGCCTTGGCTTTGTCCTTTGTTCTACGGTTTGAGGTTCCTTTCTTGAGCTTCAGATTTGCAAATCCAAAGTCTCACTTCTTCTATTTAAACTTCTGCTCGATCTTGACAACATACTGATAAGCGGTGCCAAGTGAGGACATGTCTAGGAACTCCATCTTGTCCTAGATGTATTTTTGTAGACAATCATAGTACTTGAGTATTAGATGCCTCTTATAATATTTTATACCCAACTTAGTGTGAAGGGTATGAAAAATATTTGTGAACTCTGGCACGTCCTGGTCCCTTCCCTACCGCAGTGTGGTCCACTTTATGTACTTATCTTCATAGCTCCTGACAAGGTAATATTGTTCCTTGATGGCGTCTTGGAAAGAATTACAAGTGGGTGTTGAAAATAGTGAAAGTTACCTCTCGTCCTTTTGCTCACAATAGGTTTCCCACCAGTCCTTGACGTGGGGGGTGATTTTGAGAAGTGCAAAAGTAATATTTTCCCTACTAGAAAAATCATGAACCAAAAAATAATCTTCCAACACATATAACCATTTATCTACAACATCTGCATATATCTAACCTTAAATTATGGGAATGTAAAAGTTGAATTGTACCTTAAAGGGAGTGGCACCTCCAAAGTGGATGCTGGATGAAGATGCGTCGCATGTGGCATCTGCCGTAGGATTTGGGAAAAGTTGTCCATCATCACATTCCTTTGTCGCTCGAGAGATCCTTCGAGAAATATTTTCAAAGATGTCCTGCTCCCTCATCTTTCTTTTCTTCCACCATGGGAGGTTGCTAGGGTTGATGAGGCCAGTCTTGCAAAGGTTCAACTAGTTCGAGCCCTAACTCCTTATACCCCGACCTTGTTAGAGACATGCACAGAAAAATAGAGAAAGAGCAGACCACTATGATACCGCTGATCCAGATTTATGAAGGAACAAAATGAAATACATATTTAAACATAAACATAAATATACAATGAAAATAGAACTTCAATTCATTAATAACAAAATACTGAAAACTGTTTACTTGCAAAATGGAAATAAACTAACTCAAGCGATGGTATCTTATCTCTGAGAAAAGATTTGGAAGCTACATGCCTTCTGAACTGTGTTACAATGAGGCTCAAAGGCCTATTTATTATTGAGAAACAATGGAAAACCCGAAACATGCAAAAAACCTAACCCTAGGAGATGAAGAGCCAAAAGTTTGTGGGCCCCGTTGGGATAAATTGGTACATCAACTTCCTGAGGTTGTAACTTTGGCATACAATCTCCATTTGATGTGTACAATACCTTGCTAGAAAGATCTATCCGAGGAATACAACTTTAGATTAAAAACCCCTACAGTAATGTGTGAGTTTACCCATTTTCCAAAAACAAAACATCGTTTAGGGCCTCAAAACTGATCTGAAAGTTCAAGCCCTGAAAAACTGCCAAAAATAGTAAATTGTGCTACAACTAAGGAAACTAAAAGAAACGATGGTGGAGGTCCAAGTGGAATAGGTGGGTGGCCACCAATATCCACCTGAATCAACATCCTTAAAACTTAATTTTTTCCACATTTTTTTGACAAAGATCACACTTCCCGTTCAAAATTATTCATTAGTATCGATAGAATTGATTGACAATTCTTGTAAATTCCTATTCCCAGTCTGACAAGATTGGAGCGAGTTAATTCAACTACATTTTGGTTTGGTTTTTTTGTGTTTTCTAGTTGTACCATCCTATGTATCACATGGAAGAGATCTATGCATTGTGGAAGGATATAAATGAGTGTAAAAAAACTAGAGAGACAATTATGTTAACTAACTTTTTTCTAAATTTCATAATTCATTTTCTCCTTTTTATTTCATTATCATTATAAAAATAAATGATAGATTTTCATTCCTTATTTATCAATAAATTTAAATTTATTTGAAATTTGAATTGATAATATTTATATATAGTTTTTAATAATTTATTTATAAAAAAAATTAGTAGATATATATATATATTATATACACACACGGGTTCATTATTTAAATATTGTATTTTTTTATTATTAGTAAAATGAAGTTTATATAAAATGTCTTTAATAACTAAATAGTAATTAAATTAAAATAAATTAGTGTATAACAACATCAAAAAAAATTATATAGGAAAATATTAAATTATCTTGAAACTTATCATTTTAGATTTGATTTTATAATTATCATAATTTTGTTTGATGAAGAGGGTATAGAAAATTAGTTAAATATATTTCTGAAGAGTTTTTCGTTGATTTTGTGTTAATACATGGAAGAAAATGGATTATAATTTACTTAAATATAGATTTAGTTTTAATTTTAATTTTATTTTCGTTACAAGAAGCCAACCATAATCCCCATGAAAATTGAGGAATTCTCAGGGTGACTAGAGTTCACGGATAACATGGGACACATGTCAATAAATTTGAAATAAGACAAACGGACTTTTAAGCCGATCACAAGCTAACAATTTTTTTTTAATTAAAATAGAAAAATACTTTAATGATTTAAAAAGTTAAACATTAGAAGTTGTCATGGTGAATGATAAACTATTTGTGGTCAACGGGAAAATTGATTGCTATAGTCCTTCTTTGGCATAGAATAATAAGAGTCATTTCACAACTATTTTAATCTATTTCATTAATTAATTATTCATAAATAATATTAGTATAGTAATATAAATGAAATAGTTAGTAAATGTTGATAGACATCAATCCATGGTAGATCTCAGTCTATGATAAACACCAAAACACTTATTTTGTAATACATTTCACATTGCGAAAATAAATTTAAAAAAAAATAAAAATTAATTGAATCGTTACTTTATTTTAAATTATTATTATTATTATTGTTGTTGAGTCCCACTAGCACAACCAATTGATGATGGGCCTCATTATCAAGGTGACCAGGATCAAACCTCAAGGGGGTGGTTGTTCCTATGCTAGGGGGAGGAGACATGCTAAAAAATCCTTAGGGCTAGTGTGGCCAGGCTGGGTGTGAACCCTAGGTGACTTTGACAGATCAGATGGCCCTAGGTCACAGTTTCTCAAGCCACATGTTAAGACTGGAAATATATTATTATTATTGATAAAAGTAATTAATATATAAGTTAAACATATATAAATTTTAAAAACCATGTAACGAGATTCTTAATCATGGAGATCTACCTCCTACTTTACCATGAAGATTCTTGTTTTTTAAATAATCTTTGTTACAATACCATGGGCCAATATTATGGTTTTTCAATACCACATGTCCAAAAAACGATAACTCATTTCATTTGAAACTTGTTCATATGATATTTGTTTAATAACCCAATTTAATTAAAAGGGAAAAAATGAAATACTACTAAAAATATTCTAGATATTTCATGGAGGTTAAATCCCTACTATCCATCTAATGATTATTGATAATTAAATTAAAATCCTGGAATCCTTATTCCAAAATAGACATGTCTATTGACATAACAAAAGTTAGCACAATTAGACAAATAAAAAATATATATTACCATATTTCACTTGTATATTATATAAGGTAAGTCATTCAAACACTATGGTTATGACCCTTATTTCATTTAATCTTTCATTCAAATCAAATGCTTTCAATCCTTGAATTGATCTCTTAAATTGAAGTCAACCCTCTTCATATATCTCTGTAAATATCCTCCTTATTTCATTGAATCTTTATTTTAATCAAATTCTTTCAATCCTTGAATTACTCTCTTAAATTGAAGTCAACCCTCCTCATATATTTCTCTAAAATCCTTTTCACCATTCTCTTCAACCAACACTAAGTCAAGTCTTTTACTTCACCTCCTAGTAAAGGAATATATAGTTGAGTGCCTTCACTAGGGAGAGTAGCTTCACTCTCCAAGGTGCTCGAAATCATTATATATATTACTTATTTGACAAAAATATCCAAGAACTAGACATTCCTAAGGTTTGAGATAGGTCTTAAAACCAAACATCTTGCAAATGGACTTAGAATGTGACATGCTTTGGGAAATCCCTAAAACTAGGCATGATTTATAAAGAAAACATGACATACTTGATATTAGAAAGGTCTTGAACTATACACTTAGAAAGGTCCTCAACCCCTTCCTTGAGATAAGGTCTTGATTTCCATCCCTATTTTTGTTAAGGTATTAGTCTCCATAACCCCTTGTGAAAGGCCCTTAACATCCTTAATGATAACAGGGTCCTCAATGCCTCCATCTCTTGTGGTTGCATGTGATGATAGTGAGGTAGATGTGGAAATGAAGATAGAAAATGATTCTAATTCCCAATCCCATGCCCATCTAATTAGGTACATAACCCTGTAGGCCTTTGTTCGACCATTATTAGTTTTTCTGGAAAGAAATGACGGGAACAACCATACTTTCATCATTCATACTATTGATGCTATGGGTACATCTAAGATCATTCAATAGTTACTCTACAACATTTTCAATCCTTTTGAGAAAGAATTTGTGACATTGACAATTTCCTTAATGACATTGCAATGCTTTTCTTGCTTGAACATAAAATTTTCACCAAGTATATAGAACTTCCAATGTTTTCTTCTATAGATATATCAAATTGTTCATTCAAAGGCACTCATTAGCCATATATGGATATTCAATAAGCTGACACTATAGATAGAGAGAGAGAGATTGTATCAAGTGAGAGGCACCATAGTTAGCTTTCTTTGTCACATGTAGCTAGTCACTATTATTCCAATTGATCTTAACTTGATGTTTTTTTATAGGAAAGGGATAAATCCCCCCTTATTTTTATTGCATGTATATATGAGGGGTAGATATCATAGAATTGCCAAATAACACTTTGGACCCTATCACTTATTGTACGTAGTGTCTCAAAAGTTGAAATTTCTTTTCATTTGCAATTCAGTGACTAGGGCATGATTACATAATATCTCATGGTGGATTTGCTAGAAATCTTGCTTGATGTGATTTCTTATGTTTGTGAGTGATCATCTCATTGTTACATCTAGGTTGGTTAAGGTAAGTTTCACCTTAATTCATCATTTGGTTGTATCATTTCCATCCTCTTTTTTCACATAGTACGAAAACTTATCATAACTCAATTGTCAAACCAAAAGTGGGGACAACCATCACCAACTGTTATCTACTAATGCAGGTTGACCTATCATTGTTATTCAAGGAAAACCACATCACCTGGAAATACCCGTTGGTGGTTCGTAAGGGGGAAGGTTTTCACCCCTACCATATGCATTTGGGTCTTGGGTCATTAACCTGTTTCCTTACGTCTAAGGAAGACAAGCTCTTAGCCAAGAAAAAGTAGTTTTAGGACATACTCCAGGCCCATGTACCACTTCCATCCTATTTGAAATAAAGTCACTTGTCTCAAAACAAAAATCATTTGTTTTCAATTAAAGTTTCCTTTAAACTCTATTAATTGGTAATATGTACATGCTTCAATACAAAAAGATTCCAAGCTACCGAAGCAACCTCCAATAGAAAGTATAAAACTAAAAATTCAAATTTGGCTACTACATAAACACCCCCACAATAGACTGAAACTCACAAAAACATAAACATAAGGCATATTCCACCTATTACCCAATGAGTTGCAAGAGAAGGTTGGTCATGGTTGTCAAGGGCATTTCTCTATCAAGTCATTGGAGGATCAACATCAATGAGTACCATAGGGTCCCACCTACTAATGGGTGGTTTCAAGGGCTTTCATCTCTTTGAGATACCAAGTGATAGCTTAGGGAACTATCTATTAATGTGTGGGAGCATAGGAGTCAAATTGCATGACACATAATGGTGGGGCTTGATGTGGTTGGACCTAGTGGACCCAAGTTGACATGATGGCCCATTTGGGTATGAAAAACCAAACATGCGAGTGGGGTCTAGAGGCACTTTGGTCATAGTTCACGTGTAATACCCATATCTTAACCCCCAAGTAAATGTCTAATCAATTGTAATCAATTATGTTCAAGGAATTGTATTTTTTGTGTTAGTATGGACGTGTCACTATTGAAACAAAAATCAACTAGATGAATCTAGAAACAATGTATATGTAATTTAAATGCTCAATTAATGAATATGTTGACATATATGACTGGGAACATATGAGAATTGATATAAGCTATGATACCTTGAGTGGGAAAACAATGAGGGCATTACGAGGAATTTTCTTTCCAAAACCGTGCAATGAAATTCAAATTAAAATCTAAGCCTTTTCCCTCTTTCCCAAGAACCAATTGATTTTGATGGTATAGATAGTTACAATAATCATCCTCATAAATTTGTTTTTTCAAACACTCACAAAATAGATCTGGAATATAGCTGGGAAGAGTGGTCTGTGATTTGATGTGTGCTGGTTAAGTAAGAAATCAAGAGATGTGAAAATTATTGAGGGGTTGTAGAGCAATGAAGGGATTCCCTTGTCTACATATTTTTTTTAAAGAGTAGTGAGTACTTGATATATTAATTATGTGCCCGGTTGCAGCAAGATACATGGGTGAATATTACATTTGAAATTTCCCTTGGGATTCTATTTTTCCAGTTCCATATTGATTTACTGAGCCCAGATTCATGACCATTACAAAGTTTACAACTAGCACAGTACTCTTATTTAGCCTATTATTATATATTCGAAAAAATTGAGACAAAAAATTTACTCAGAAGAAACCAGACATAGCAATGAGTAGTTAGCCGATAGTGTCAGCCGAGCGATTCAGATCAATAACCGAGTTTTAGAATTTAGATTTTCTCTACTCTTCTTGGGGAGATATCATCTTTGACACCAATGATTGTACGTATTCAATTATGGTATGCAACACAACAACCTCATCCTCGATCTTATTGAACCACCTCCCTTTGGAATCAATGCTCTCTAAATTTTCATATTTCACCATCCTTCGACAAAACATCAGGTCATTTATGTTAGAGAGCTAGACTTTAATTTCAAGAAATTCCCTTAGCACACTACAATGACAAAAATGAATTCAGGGTGGGTGGGGGGGGGGCGTGAGCTCTAAAGATGACCCAAGGCATGGCTCAATGCCTCCTTCCCCAACACCTAGCCAGAATGAGGGCGTATTCTAGCCCAATAATTGTGTCCATATTCTGAAAGGAGGGACGAGGCCAAGAAGCAGTGTGCCATAGATTTCCTTCGAGAGAACTCCTACCCTGAGCCATCCTGACCACCCTAGGGGGTTTCCGAAAATGAAGGGCGGAAAACTAGCCCCAAAGAGAGATTGAAATCTTGCACCCCATATAGGTAACTATATTCTCTTCACTCGAAAAACATAACCCAAACCAACCAGGGATGAAAATCACAAGAAGGATGAGATGGGATCGAGAACTCATTTGTGATTTATAATGCGACCCTACAAAGTCCAGCCCAAGCCACCAGGATCCCAATACAGCCTAATCATTACCCTGTGAGGAGAGAGGGTGACCATTATTTGCAGACAAAGGTTCAAGAAGTTCGGGTGTCTCATGAGGGCCATGGGGAGTAAATGGTGCAAGTAGGGAGAGAGGGATCACATGAAAACCAACTTTGAGCTCCTGCAATGAACCTTGAATATTGAATTTGACATGATAAGTGTCACACTTAACTGCAAACTCAACCCTAACCACTTCACGTGGAGGTGAAAGAGGTCACCGTGTAGGAGAGGAGATTGGAGTGGTGTCATCACATAGGCATATGGGTAAGGATAGGGAATAATCAAACCGATGACGAATGGGGTATGATGGGGGATGAGAAGGGCGACAATCATAATCTTGTTATACCATGTATGGAGGAGATAGTGGGTGGATGGAGGGGGAAAACATAAGGGGGTTAGGGTATAGGGTAGGGACTAAAGACCCCATTGGCTTCCGATGCTTCTTCTAATAGGTGACATGATTTATTAGCGATCAGATTTGCTTACGAATTAAGGTTTCAGAGGATGTGCCAATAATGAGAGGTCTCAAGGAGGAAAGGATGCTATGAACACGAAGAAGAGTTTTATTAAGTGATTTTCCTAGGAATGGGAGGAATTTCTAATGTGTCTAATAATAAGATAGGAGTCACCCAGGATTATGATTCTTTTAACTTCCATTTTCTTGGCTAGAAGGAGCCCCATATACAAGTTGTAAATTTTCACTTGGTTGTTGGTCTTGCTTCCTAGTCCCCAAGCATACTTTTCCGCAATGATTCCATTGAGATTAAAGAGAATACCTCCCCCTCCTGTCACCCCTGGATTTATTTTTGACTCTCCATCAAATTGAAGAATCCACGATTTGGATTTGGATTTCTAATCTGCAAACTTGTCAAGGGATAGACAAAGTAGCCAGTCGGGGAGAGATTTGGGATGAGAATGACTCCACGAGGGGGGGTGAATGATAGACCAAGGCTCCGACCAATGCTTCTCCACCGGGTCGAGGTTGGAATCCAAAGAGGGGAGATTGAATTCAAAACAGGATGAAAGAGCACTAAGAGTAGAGATCCTAGAGGGGGACTAGAGGCTTGGAAAATAGTTTTATTTATGGATAGCCAATTTCCAGCAGATATATTTTGGGAGAGCCACCTAGAAATATTTGAAGGATTTTTTAGCCTGAAGGGAGCTCGAATAGAAATTCAGCTAGGAGGCAAAGAAGGGGGGGTATGTCGGGGTCAATCGAGTTTTAGAGAAGAGAGGACCCAAGGTGAGAGACCAAATAGATCTGGTGTAGTGACAAGAGAGGAAGAGACAGGGGACACTTTCTTCCGAAAGATCGCAGAGTTAGCATCGAGAAGGGCTAGGAATTCCATGCTTCCTTAGGTTCTCAGTAATGAGGATTTTTTTATGCAGAAGTAACCAAAAAAAGGAGTTCACTTTGGGGATGGAATTGGGCTTCCAAATATTGCTTTGTAGCAATGATTTCAGAGGAATTTGATGGTTAAAGAGGAGGAGGGAATAAAATTGCTTCATATAGTAGGAAGACGATCACCACCCCCAGTAGTCTGGTGCCTCATGTCGAAGTAGGGCGCATCCATTTAATTGGTTTTTCAAAGCTTCCAGTGACCACAAAATATGAGCAAGAATATTCTCAAACCTTCATCCACTCCAATTTCCTTTTTCATCCAAATATGAGATCTGATCCAAGAGTGAAATTCCAACTTGAAGGAGGTGATCCCTCAGAGGGGAGATGGAAAGGTCAAACCCCAGAGGGGGGTGACTCAAAATGAAGTCAGACCATAGGTTTGTAGAGCTACCATTTCTTGGGATTCTACTGAGGTTGTCCAGAATAAGGGAGGAAAAGGCTTGAAGGAGCTTCCAAGTGGGGGTTGAAGAAATGGGATCACCCAATATTCAGCCTAAAAAAATTAACCCACCATTGCTCTGTCTACGTTTTAAATCTCCAATAAATATTAGCACACATTGCTAAATTTTCCAAGGATGGATCTCTTATCCCCAACCCCCCATGATGCTTAGGGGCACGAACATTATTCCAGTTAACCAAGTGATTTTTTTTGGTTTCATGTTCCCCCCTTTCAAGAGGAATTTTCTTATGTAGATTCCTAATTGATGCATGAAATACTTTGGAGCTAGTAGAGCATAAAACTGGTACAAGTGGATGGTTGATAGAACAACCTTCACTATAATAGTCATTCCCGCACTATTAAGCAAAGACATCCCCCAATTCAAAATTTTTCTTTGAGTTTATCCAAGATCCCCTGCCACATTTTGGGGGAAGTTATTTTTAAGAAAATACAGATACCGAGATACTTGAATTCCTTCCAGTCCTTTAACGGGTTTATACCCAAAAAAATATTCAATATTCTTAGCTTTTTGTGTTGTAGTGTTCCAAGTGAATATGTGACTTTTTCTATCCTTTTTTGCTCCTCCAAAGGATTTTAATAAAGCTCTGAAGGAATTTTTGAATCTTCTAGCGATCAATGTTGAAGCTCCTCTGATGAGGATGGTATCCTCAACGAATTTCCCATGGTTTATGCTCTTTATCCCTGGTGTAAATATGATTAATACGAGGTTATATCTTTCTCTTTCCCTCTCAATTATTCTGCTCAAGGATTCAACCATTATTATATAGAGAAAGAGAGATAGGGGGCATCCTTGCCTCAACCCTCTAGATGCTTTGAAGAAACCTACAACCATTCCATTGACCAGGGGACCAATCCAAGGGGAAAAGACACAGAGGGCCACCCATTGGATAAAAGGAGTCAAAAATCCCATTTTATGCATTACCTTGAGTAAAATTCATGCCTTCCTTGTCAAAAGCATTATCCATATCAAGCTTTATTATTATCCCCTGATCACCTCTTTTCCAACTAGAGTTCACTGCTTCTTGGATCAAAATGATATTGTTAATGATTTTCCTACCAGGAATAAAACCTCCTTGGTTGGCTAAGATGTGATTGAGAAGGATTCATTTGAGTGTTGAGGCCAAAAACTTTGAAATGATTTTATAGGAGACATTGCAAAGAGAAATTTGGGCAAAACCTAGAGAAGTAGGAATGGTTGGATTAGTTGGGGATCAAAGCCAAAATAGAGGAATTTATTCCTCCCCCAATAGAAAGGTGCTTGAGAGAGTATCCCATCATTCTACACATATCCCTTTTTATTAAATACCAAAATTTATGGTAAAAGAGGGCTAAAAATCCATCCATACTTGGGGATTTATCTGGGAGAAAGGAAAATACAACCTTCATAATCTCCTCATTGGAAGGAGGCATGGTGAGATGGGAATTCATTTCCTTGGAGATTAGGGTGGGAACATGTTCAAACATAACTTCCTCTAAATCATTATCCCTCTGATTATCATTCTGGTATAGGGCCTGGGATTGTTGAACAACAAATTCTTTGATTTCTTCAAATAATGATATGGTCTAGCCCCCATGCTGAATTTATGTGATGGATTTTTTTCGTTCTCTATACCAAGATTAATTATGGAAAAACTTTGTGTTCCGGCTGCCAACCTAAAGCCATATGATTCTAGATTTAATTCTCAAATAATATTCCTCCTTTCTGAGAAAGGAGTGGAGCTTCTTAAAAGCATCAACTTCTTTCTGCATTACCTTCTAGGAGATAGGAGCTTCCTCAATATATTCCTGGATTGACACGAGCTATTACTTTGTCTCCTTTATAGGATACTACCTTTCCTCATTTTTTTCAATGAGCCAGGTTTTGATGTCCTTATTCAACCCTTTTATCTTGGCTTCCCAATTGTGAATTAGTCTTACATCCACACACACTCACCAAGATTTCCCAACTAGCTCAACAAATCTCATAGAATCAAACCAAAGGGGGGAGAACCTGTTGGCTTGTAGGCGCCTGACCCAGGTTCAGAGGTCATTTAGCCAAACAAATTCCAGTACTACTGGCCTTTTCAGCAACAATCCGCAGAGCGTGGATTGAGGTCTCACCCGAAGTAGTATGAGAGGGTGCTAGAACCAGCTTTCCGCACCCTGGAGATGTCTGATGATTTTCGGTGGTTTGTGGTTTGACCCTGCACGCACATCGCTATGCGCACTTCCCGTACCTCGCAGCATGAGGTGCTGCCTTCGAGCAGCCTTACTCGGGGACCGAACAATGTTATTACCCAAGTCCTTACGAGTAATCCTATCTGAGTTGATTAACTTAGCTTATTTGTATGTTTTAAGTTATACTTAACAATATTCACAATTCATACAAGTGCACACAGTAAATAAACAATATAATTGCAATTCATATCCAATAGATAATAACCCAAAATAGATACACGTAATTCAGATAAAACTTCTCTTTATTATTCTTTCTGTTCAGTTACAGACTCTATTCTACCCTACGCACTCAGCTGCAGGGGTCCGCGCACTTAGCTACGGACTCTACTAGGTCTCTACACACTCAACTGCAAAGCCTCTTCCTACTACTACGACCCAAGACACGCTTAGACACTTTCTCTATACTTCTATCTCATATTTTTCTCTTCTTTCTTCGCTATCTTTTTCACTTAGAGCTTTGCTCTATTTATACAATCCCATGGTCTGCGAACCATGGGTAGGCTGGCATTACATTCAAAACTTAGGGTGGACTACCCTATGACTCTAACAGACAATTTGCACTCTGTGCCCACAATTCGCGGAGTTTTTACAATAATAATACTCAAAACTTGGGCTTTGAGCCCCAATACATGCTATGGGGGGATTCCATGCCCAACAGGCCCCTAACACAAACATCATGACTTTCCCTCGAGTCATTCCATTGCTGCAACGATCTTGGTGTGGAGTCCCTCCAGCTGGTCCCGAACGGCCTAAATGTTGGCAGCACATTGAGTTGCTGCCTGCTGAACCTACTGCATTCTTACTTCTGAACCCTCAGTTTCTGGCATGCTGCGCTACATCTGTGCATGCATACCTTGAATCTGTGCAAGCTTTCCTTCAATATCCATCGTAATTGTGAAAGTTTCATCATTCTACGGCTAGACGCACACTTTTAGAACTGCCTCTTTGTGGCGCGCCGCGTCCACCTGCTCTTTTAAAGCCTTGGCCTACTGCATCCTTGCAAGCCACTGAGTAAGGACTACTGTCTGCACAATCCCTCTAATGCTGTCATATTGTTGCTGGAGTTCACGTGCGTCAGTCTCTAGCTGCTGAATGTTGGGGTCCTCCTGCAGCATAGTGAGGACCTCCAACGCCTGCTCCAAATGTTGGTACAGTTGTGGACTGCACCTCCAATCTCTTCCATCCCTGCTGCAATAGTGCTACTGTGCTGATCTTTGACCTCTAGGGGAGTGAAGGCTACACCTTCAACCGGAGCTCGACAATCTAGAGATTCAGCTCTAGTTGCACTCTTGTTGTTTCCTAACACGTGTTTTGAACTCCACTTGCCAAACAATGGATCCGTACTTCTGTTGGTAGGTTTGTTGCAATGGACAACTCTAGGATGCGCCGGTAAGCATCATCAATTATCTGTACCAACTGTCAGTTCTGTGACACCAACTCATCACTCTACAAGCTAAGTTGTTCAATATTAATCTTCTGCTCGCTCAGAACTTGGATCGCACGACTCTCTATGGTGTGGATTTCTCATGTTATCCCATCCCTCAGTTGATAAAGTGTGTCGTGGGGAAGGGAAACCAAGTTAAGGCCAATGCCTTTCATTGTATTCAACATCATCCGATCCGTTATTCTCTCGTACATCGCTTTGTCATCCTCCATTGTTGCATGTCCCATTATTCACGCTTGCAATTCACATCCACGTGAAGACCGCTCAGATACCAAACTTGATCCGAGTTGAGTCAACTTCCAGCTTTAAATAATATCTTTTAATCTTGTGATGTGGTTAGAGTTTCATTCTATAAGAGCATAAATGAATACATCTACATGCTTAAACAAATGGAAACATAATGACAATCAACAAATCATACACATGAGATGTTGATAACAGAGTTCATCTAGTGTGGACTACATTGTTGGGCCCGGTGTCAAGATGGTGTTGGCCGATTCATTCAGTGCTGGAAATGGTGAAGAAGTACATGGACTATGTTTTATGTCATACAAGGATATGTGCCCTATACATGAGTGGCAAAGTCTCTCCACGAGACGTTTCGCTATAGGAACTTGTTGTGGCCACCAACAACCCTCCTTTTTATTTAGTGTTGTGACTAATACTAAATATATGGGGACCCTTAGCTAAAATTCAAAAAATCAATTAGTGATTGTATTTCCTATTCAATAAAACTTACCATCGTAAACTTAAGAAAATACCTTTGAAAATATCTAAAAAAACTTAAGTTTTGTGATGAGGGAAGACAAAATCACTCCTTAAAGGATATCGTATCGCAGAAAAGATAACAGGATACCTCCTTACAATCCAAAACTCTAAGAATGCAAGATTGGAATGCGATATCACATATTAAAAACATATATATCACATCGCATGCTTTAAAACACACTTATGCTGAAAAATCGCAGAAAACGTTGATATGCGATTTCGCATATCGCAAAATCGTACCTCACAAGAAATATATTAAACGCAAAATGCGCATACTTACGAGTTTGTGATAATGCGACCATGCGATTTGCGATATCGTGATATCACGATAAAGCAGAAAAGTGATCTTACAAAAGAATGAAAGAGCGATCATGCGATATTGCGATATTGCGGTTATGCGATGCATCGTCTCATCGCAAATTTTTCTGGTTCACTATTCAAGGCAAAGTGTTTCCATTAAACGAGAATGGTTATGTGCTTTAAATGCTCATTAATGAAGTAGTTTCCAGTTGTTAATGAAATCTAGTTTTGAGTTTATCAAAGAGCTAGTTCACGTAAGGTGGCATATTTTTAAATGTCTTCGGCAGTCAAAGCATTCTTGTCGTTATTTATTGTCATTACTCTCACCTCACTTGTAAACTGCAGGAACGAAGGACAAAAGGTTATACAAAGCAGTGTACAAGAAACTATGGTGAAAATAGGCGAGGCTCTGATATCTGAAGACAGAGAAAAGGCACCCTTGCACAAAGACACAGCATGCAACAAAAATGCGGGTATTTTCACCTGGGAAGGCATACATAATCTTTTTGAGGAGATAAATCCTAAAGTAATGGGATTTATGGCTACTACAGGCTCATCAAGGTTGCTTGAAGCATCATTTGTAGAGTTAGCTTGTTCATTCCTGCACCGAAGAGCGACAAGGCCCAAAATTCTCCCCTGCACAGAAATGGTTAAAGGAATATTAGACAGCGCTTACATCAAGATAGGCAGTTTAGGGCTCAAGGTCAAGAGCTCTCAGAATCATTGTTTTCACAAAATTTCAACTTTACATCCGCTACAAGAAAACACGCAAGAGGCAAAAATCGCATTAAGGAATCTTGGATTAAGAAACAAAGGCAGTTTCCGATGCGTGATTAGCGCCTAACGCTAATCACGCATCGCTGGGTAAAACTTCTCGAAATGGGAAGCCTCTAATTGCTCAGTCTCCTGTAAGCCCAATACCGAAAAGATGGTGCCAGCTCTTGCTGATTCCATTTTGTAGCACATTTAAAGGCTGAAGTCAGCCAACTGACTCTTATCAAGCAAATGCTGAATGCTTGCGACATTAAGGAGAAAATACAGAAATAGTTAGTTTTAGATTTAATTTTAGAAATAGTTTTATTTTATTTTACCTAGAAAAAGGACAGTCATTTAAACCGTATCCTAAATTTTTGTAAATAAGTTATTTTTAGACATAGTTAGTAGTATTTAAACCCTTCTCATGCATTTAAAGAAGGGTCCAGAAATTTATCAAAAACTTGTCCTCAGAACATGCACTTTTGCACCCTCCGAGGAGGTTTTGGTGAATGAATGGAACAGGGTTTGTTGATTTTTGCATCTGATATCTGCTACTGATGTTGCACTTCTGTACTCTTAGTTGATGTCAGATTGAGAAGAGATAAATCGTTATCGCTTGAAGCTCATGAGTAGAACTAGTTATAAATGGTACTTCTATCTCTTAACTATTTCTATCTCCTGTGTTAGAGTGATATTTAAGCTTAGTTGTTTATATGTTAATGCTTGAATGCTTGAGTTATCATTTGGCACTTTTGTACGGTGATAGCTATTTATTTGTGCTTGATATGTGAACAACTTAATATGCGATATGCTTCTCACAACTGTTTTGTCTAACTTTTTATGCGAAGTAGTTCATCTATATTGAATTCTTTTCTTATAACAGTTGAATGATCTTTATTACCAATTGTTATTTGAAATCATTTTAGATTGCATAACAAAAAAATCTTACCCCAGGTTAGTATAGATATTAGATGTCGTTGCTTTTTTAGAATACAATTGCATATCATTAGATTAGAATTAGAAGTAAATTATCTCATTTAGAATCTTTTAAAGCCACAAACATCAATCAATCTTACACACACACACAAATTGGGAAATTGGTCCCATTATCCCCAGTCGGACCCGCTATACCAAACGGAAAAGGAACTACCAACCAAGGTCTGGACCGAGCGGGTATCCCCCTTGTTGTTGAACTGATTTTCGGGGCTTCAACATATTTGGCGCTAGAAGGAGGTCCTGTAACTATGAATGGCAAGTAAGTCCAAATCAAAATACCATTTTGAGAGTAAATCGCCCTCACCATCTCCCCTGACTTCTCCACTTCATTTAGAATCTTTAAATCCACAGTCAGAAGTCGTAGGATCAACACCCGCTGCTATAAACCTTGATATTTCAGAACAATCTATTTTTGAACCTCCTGAAGTTGAATCTTTGATTCACAAACTTCAGCGATTTTCTATATCTCCTCCAAGATCTGATAAATCTCAAGGCAGCATGACTTCGTAATATAACCCTGCTCATCCCTTGACTATATTAAAGAGCGAAAAATTTGGTGTACAACCAACTGAATTACCTCTACCCATTAGGAAGAGAGCAAGGAAATCACCTAAAGGGTCTGATAGCGAGACTCTTTCACCGTCATCATCCATCTCAACTTACTCCCCGCGAAGTCAACCATCCACTCCGCCGCTCCAGATCATTGTTCACCAACCTACTGGTACTTCTACATCCCCTTCTCAATCATACAGAGTTATTATATCCTCATCTTCTCGACCTCAGGGATCATCTTCTCCACTTCCTTCCATTAGTAAATCAGCAATGGCTCAATCTCCATGGAACAATCCAGGGGCAGTCTTAATTCCTGCGCCCTTGAGTCAGCTGCCAGCCCATCCTGAAAAATGGCTACCTAAATTCAATCCTGAAGAAGGCATGCTAGCGGAAGAGAATATCAATACCTTTATGCTATCCATAAATCTTAATGGAGTTACCAACGAAGATGCTGTCATTCGACTTTTCCCGTATACCCTCCAAGGAACAGCCGGATCATGGTATTTTTCACTACCATCTGGATCTATTACTAGTTGGGACATCTTCGAGGAGCAATTCCTCATTAAGTTTGGTGATGATAGGTCTACTGCAACGTTGATTAGTGACCTGTCAAACCTCAGGGCCCAATCAAAAGAACCCATCAAAGACTTCAATTCTCGTTTCAATAAACTATTAAACAAAATTCCTACCGCTTCCAAGCCCAACGAAGAAGTAAGAAGTGAATGGTACATTACTGCATTACCATCAAATATAGCAATCTTCGTGGATAGGGCTAATAAGACAACTTTGGCTGAAAACATGAAAGAAGCAATAGCTGTAGAGAAACGGATTATAGCCCTTGAAAAGAAGACCGGGATCGGAAGAACGGAAGTCTAAGAAGGTAACACTGAAAGAAGATCCCAAGAAAAAGCAATCGAAAGATCCTTTTGATTTAGAAGGATTGCAAAAATTTTTGAAGACCATGTCTAACGAGATGGTCGACATCAAGAAAAAAGTGGCAGAAACTTCTTCAAAGAAACCCTACAAAGCTTTTAAAAGGAATCCCTCGACTGATTCAAAGCCCCCCAACGCTATTACAAATGTTGAATCTGAGGAAGAAGAGGAAATCGCTACTGAAGAGAAAACTGATGAAGAAGAAGTTGTAGAGTTACAAGGAATGTGGGATTTCATCCTCCCATAAGAAGAGGATCAAGAAGTATTTCCGGTTAGTACACGAAGCAGAAATCAGCTTGATCCCCCCCAAACTACCCCTAAGCCAAAGAGCGCAAGCTCGACAACGAAGGATAAAGTCGCACCCAAGAAGACAACATCTAAAGGCACTCAAACCAGCCCAGTCCAAACAGATGCATCTACTCCATATAAAACACTGATCGTTTCTGATGAAATGGAGTACAATATTATAGAAGATATGAAGAAGACTCAGGTCAATACCACTCTTTACGAATTGAGCAAGTTAAAACACCAACAAAAGATAATTTTGAAAGAATTACATGCTATGCCAATTGCACCTTTGCTTTCTGCTGTAATTTCTCAAGCTTCCCATAACATGGGTAGACATTCAACTAATGCGATTAACAAGGTTGATCCAAATGACTTCGTATTAATTGGAGGTAGATCGAGATCTCATACTCCCCCCTTTCTTCTTACTTATGAAATTTTTAATAAAAATGTGCATAATTGTTTAGTGGATTCTGGAGCTTCATCGAATATTTTACCGAAGTCAATATGTACAAAATTGAACGTTCAACCATAAAAGTCTGTTGTGCGCATAGTCCAGCTAGACCGATCACAAGTCGAGGTAATTGGCGAATTGAATTAGGTTACCATAAGGCTTTCATCCAACCCAAAGGTATGTCAAGTTATAGATATTTTGGTTGCTAATATTCTAGAATTTTATGGCTTAATTCTTAGCAGGGATTGGTCAGAAAAACTTCATGGATACTTCGCAACTGATTGGTCGCACATGTGGCTGCCCTACAATGGTAAACCAAATCAAATAAAAGTTGAACGAGAATGACATCAGAAGTACATAGTAACAAAAATCGAGGGGGGAAATGAACCAGTAGCATATAACAACAATATTATTGTCAATTACTCAATAGATTCTTTCCTAGGGAATTTTAATGCTCATACATCACCTTATTTAGAACATTTTTTTTTGTCCCAAGTCGAAAACTTTTCCCAAACAGATAGTTCTAAATCTATCAATTTTTTAGATAGTCCTGTAAATAAATCTTCATTTTGGAAATTATTTTTTGATGGTTCTAAATCCAATGAAGGAGCAGGAGCAGGATGTGTGCTAGTTAGCCCAGAAGGAAATAAAACTATGCTAACTTGCAGACTCAAATTTGATTGCACCAACAATAAAACTGAGTATGAAGCTTTAGTCCAAGGGTTGTACAAAGCAATCAGATTAAATGTCAAATACCTTCAAGTTTTCAAAGACTTTGAAATTGTAGTTAGACAAGTACATAATACTATACATTGCTTATCAAGTCATTTAAAACATTATCAATCTTTAGTTCAAGATCTGACTGAGAACTTTATAGCATTTAATATTTCATCAATTCCCAGACTCTAGAATGCAAGTGTAGACCTTTTGGCTAATGTAGCTTCTAAACTTATCCCTTCAAAATATTTTAGTCCTGATAGATTTTCAATAGAATTAATCTTTAGACCTTCTATTCTTGGTAACATCACAAATTGGAGAATATTCAACGACGATCCTGATATCGTGAGTTTTCTCACATCCGAAGGATCTTATACCAATCAAATAATTGACGAAGACCAACATGACCGACAATTGCAACAAGATAACACTAACAATGTTATACCTAAGTCGGTAGTCAAATTAGAAGACCTTTATGATTTGAAAGATCGGTTTAAAAGATCTACTAATTCAAAACTCCAAAGTTCAACTTTGAATTACGAATTAGTAAATCTAGGAACTGATACCAAACCCCAAAACATCAATCTAGGCCTTCGCCTAAATCCCGAAGAAAAATTAGCATATATCCGTCTTTTGAGACAATACAGAAATGTTTTTGCTTGGAACTATGATGAACTTAAAACATACAACACTTCTATCATCCAACATACTATTCCAATGATGGAAAATGCAAAACCAGTCCAACAGAAGTTGAGAAAAATGCATCCCAATTTAGAAAATCAGATTAAATCCGAACTCAACAAGTTATTGAAAGCCAAAATAATTTTCCCCGTTCGACATTCCAAATGGGTCTCCAACATGGTCCCTGTTAGAAAAAAAACGGAGATATTAGAATCTGTATTGACTTTCGAAACCTTAATAAAGCCTGCCAAAAGGATAATTTTCCTTTGCCTCCTATGGAACAAATCTTGCAGGTAGTCGCTGGGTCAGAATTAATCTCCTTTTTAGATGGATTTTCAGGATACAATCAAGTGTTGGTACATCCTGACGATTAATTAAAAACCACATTCAGATCCAAATGGGGTACCTACACATATAAAAAAATGCCTTTTGGTCTGATTAATGTTGGTGCCACATTTCAGAGAGCCATGGACATTACATTCAAAGGTCTAGTTAATAAGTCTGTGGTAATCTATTTGGATGATATAACTGTCTATTCCAAGACACAAAGCAACCATCTCAGAGATTCAAAACAAATCTTCCAATGTTGTCTCATGTATGGAATTTCACTCAACCCTAAAAAGTCCTTTTTTGCATTAAGTGAAGGAAAACTTCTAGGATTCATAGTGTCAAAAAATCGAATTCACATTGACCCTGACAGAATCAAAGAGATTTCCAAAATTTCCCTACCTCACAACAAAAAAGGTATGCAATCTTTCCTTGGTCAGATCAACTTTGTAAAGAGATTTGTTCCAGACTTTTCAATAATTGTATCTCCTTTACAAACAATGATAAAAAAGAACTCAAACTTCAAGTGGAGCCAAGATGAATATGAGGCATTCAATCTAATCAAACAAGAAATTATCAATGCTCCATCTTTAGCGACTCCAAAATTTTCAGAGCCTTTTGTTTTATATACATTTGCATCTGACAGATGATACACATCGATACTTACTCAGACAAATCAAGAGAAGGCAGAAGCCCCGATTGCTTTCTTTAGTTCAAATTTACAGGGAGCTGAATTAAATTATTCAGATGTGGAGAAATAGGCTTACGCTGTTTTCAAAGCAATCAAATATTTTAGACCCTTTTTACTCAAATCCTGCACAAAAATCATTTTACCGTTTCCAATGGTAAGAAATCTTTTAGTACAAAAATATGTGGGTGAGAAAAGAGCCAATTGGGTTCCTGCCTTACAAGAATATGATGTAGAAATCAAACTAGCAAGCATTGTAAAATGTCAAGGCTTTTGCAAAATGCTGGCAGGAGCATCGCGAATATCCGAAATTCCATCTGCAGACATACAAGTGTACGAGGTAAGCCTAAACGATAATGAGTCATTATATGCCGATATCATTTATTATCTGAAGAATGGGTATGCCCCCTCACACCTCAATTATACTAAGAAAAGAGATCTAAGGTTGAAAGCCAAACAATATCAACTCTTGAATAATGTTCTTTTTAGGATAAATTATGATTATGTTCTACTTAGATGTCTTGAAGAATCTGAAGCTAAAAATGTTTTGCAGGAACTCCACGATGGTCCAGCAGGCAGACACTATGTTGGAGATGCTATTGCACATAAAATCCTACGCGCAGGCTATTACTGGCCCACATTATTCAAAGACTCGGACAATTACGTGAGGAAATGTCAAGTCTGCCAAACTGTCGCTGGGAGATAGAAGAAACCATCCTTGCCATTACAGCTAGTCAACATTGAGCAACCTTTTGATCAGTGGGGATTGGACATAATAGGTGAGATCATTCCTCACTTTTCTAAGCAGCATAGATACATCCTTACAACAACAGATTATTTTAGTAAATGGGTAGAAGAAGTTCCACTCAAGATGGCTAATGCTGAACATATCATTGAATTTATAGATCAATTCATAATCACCAGGTTTGGATTGCCTTCTGCTTTAGTGTTTGATAATGCATCATACTTTTCTGGAAATGCAATGACTGAATTTGTACTTAAAAGAGGTTTTAAACTTAAATATTCCGCCAATTATTATCCACAAGGGAACGGGTTAGCTGAATCTACCAATAAAAACATAATTAGGATCATCAAATGAACTGTTGACCAAAATCATAAAAATTGGCATAATCTTTAATATATGATTTATGGGCAGATCAATAACAAAGAAAGCCTCCATCGGCACTTCTCCATTCAATTTAGTTTATGGAAAAGAAGTGGTTCTTCCGACTCATTTAGCAATCCCCTCTCTGTCTTTAGTTCAATACATTGATGAAGTACCAACTTCCTCCTTACAACTAAGGCAAATGGAAATAATTAAGTTAGAAGAACAGCGAAAACAGGCCAAAAGAACTCACGCTCATCATCAAGCATAGTGAAATCATCTTTTGATTCAAACATGATGACCAGAAAAGATTTTTAGATGGGAGATCTAGTTTTAAAATGGGACAAGGCCCACGAGGAAAAAGGAAAACATACAAAATTTCAACGAATGTGGCTTGGTCCTTTTCAGATTGTAGAAGTCATAGGTTCGTCCACTTTTATGCTCCAGGATTTAGCAGGTAAAAGAGATTCTTTACCTGTTAATGGTCAGATCCTAAAAAAATATTTTCCCTAGAAGATTACTCTTTTATTTTGTAGATTAGATTTTTATTTTAATAAAACTAGTTGTGAATGGTTACATTAGGAATTTACGAAAAAGACACCAATTCTCTTTCATATTTTGATCTTTCGCTTGTATAAATAACAAACATTTTGGAAAATTGATCTTTATTATTGGAAGATACAGTTAAAGACTCTAGCCTAGATATGATACTAGTTTCAACTTCATAAAATTCGATGAAAACAACCTTTAGTGAGAAATTGTTTTATATCAGTGTAATGAAAGGTATCAATAACAAAATAAAGATTCTTTGTAGAACAACTCCTTCCAAAAAACTGTACTATTGTCATCCAGAGCTATCTTAAGGAAACAATGACTTCCTCCCTACTAAGGAAATCACAACTTTCAGAGGAAAAATCCAAGGATACACTTCATCTTAAAGAGTGAGAGGTCTCATCACGAGCCAGCTTATCATAATCATAGATATTATAACTTGCTGACTTTGCCAATACTGCATACCACAACAGGGCAATGACTCAAGATTGTTGCAATCAAAAGACAAGGGGTCTCATCACGAGCCAGCTTGTTTAGCAAAGTTATAAATCAAGTGAATGACTATGTCATAAATTGGCTATCAAACCAAGACATTGTTCTTTAAGAGTAAAATAAAATTAAAGCAATAAGTGCGGATGTGGATTCTTCTTTGAGAGTTGTAGGTTTCTTTAAGTAGGATAAAGGATCATTGTTGGGTAACAGGTAACCCTGTCGAGGCTATGAACGCATGTTGGTAGCAAAGGCTCTACCTACGACAAATGAGCATATTTAAAATTGATTTACAGAGAAGCCTTTGTTTTATCTTTATAAAACCAAGTAATGACTGATGTAAATACAAGGACTAGCTTGAGGAAGTAAATAATCAGAGTTGAAAATAGTTGAAACAAAATATCATTGACAGGTTATAACATAATGTACTTTATCTTTCAATAATAAAGTTTAATTTTCTGGAAAATTTTCTGTTTTGGAAGTATAGAAAATTCAAAAGAACGACAGAGATAACTGGTTCTTCCAAGTGAATCACCAATTTTTGTGGCCACCAACAACCCCCCTTTCTATTCAGTGTTGTGACTAATACTAAATATATGGGGACCCTTATCTAAAATTCAAAAAATCAATTAGTGATTGTATTTCCTATTCAATAAAACTTACCATCGTAAACTTAAGAAAATACCTTTGAAAATATCTAAAAAACTTAAGTTTTGTGATGAGGGAAGACAAAATCACTCCTTAAAGGATATCGTATAGCAGAAAAGATAACAGGATGCCTCCCTACAAGCCAAAACTTTACGAATGCGAGATTGCAATGCGAGATCACATATTAAAAACATATATATCACATCACATGCTTTAAAACGCACTTATGCTGAAAAACCGCAAAAAACGCCGATATGTGATATCGCATATCGCAAAATCACACCTTGCAAGAAATAAATTAAATGTGAAATGCGCATACTTACGAGTTTACAACAATGCGACTATGCGATATTGCGATATCGTGATATCGCGATAAAGCAGAAAAGCGATCTTACGAAAGAATGAAAGAGCGATCATGCGATATTGCGATTATGAGATGCATTGTCTCATCGCAAATTTTTTTGGTTCATTATTCAAGGCAAAGTGTTTCCGTTAAACGAGAATGGTTATGTGCTTTAAATGCTCATTAATGAAGTAGCTGCCAGTTTTTAATGAAATCTAGTTTTTAGTTTATCAAAGAGCCAATTCACGTAAGGTGGCATATTTTTAAATGTCTTCGGCAGTCAAAGCATTCTCGTCGTTATTTATTTTCATTACTCTCACCTCACTTGTAAACTGCAGGAACGAAGGACAAAAGGTTACACAAAGCAGTGTACAGGAAACTACGGTGAAAATAGGCGAGGCTCTGATATCTGAAGACAGAGAAAAGGCACCCTTGCACAAAGACACAACATGCAACAGAAATGCAGGTATTTTCACCTGGGAAGGCATACATAATCTATTTGAGGAAATAAATCCTAAAGTAATGGGATTTATGGCTACTACAGGCTCATCAAGGTCATCTGAAGCATCAGTTGCAGAGTTAGCTTGTTCATTCCTGCATTGGAGAGCGACAAGGCCCAAAATTCTCCCCTGCGTAGAAATGGTTAAAGGAATATTAGACAGCGCTGACATCAAGACAGGCAGTTTAGGGCTCAAGGTCAAGAGCTCTCAGAATAATTGTTTTCACAAAATTTCAACTTTACATCCGCTACAAGAAAACACGCAAGAGGTGAAAATCGCACTAAGGAAGCCCGAATTAAGAAACAAAGGCAGTATCGCTAGGTAAAACTTCTCGAAATGGGAAGCCTCTAATTGCTCAGTCTCCTGTAAGCCCAGTACCAAAAAGATGGTGCCATCTCTTGCTGATTCCGTTTTGCAACACATTTAAAGGCTGAAGTCAGCCAACTGAATCATATTAAGCAAACGTTGAATGCTTGCGACATTAAGGAGAAAATACAGAAATAGTTAGTTTTAGATTTAATTTTAGAAATAGTTTTATTTTATTTTTCCTAGAAAAAGGACGGTCATTTAAACCGTATCCTAATTTTTTGTAAATAAGTTATTTTTAGACATAGTTAGTAGTATTTAAACCCTTCTCATGCATTTAGAGAAGGGTCCAGAAATTTATCAAAACTTGTCCTCAGAACATGCACTTTTGCACCCTCCGAGGAGGTTTTGGTGAATGAATGGAACAAGATTTATTGATTTTTGCATCTAATATCTGCTACTGATGTTGCACTTCTGTACTCTTAGTTGATGTTGGATTGAGAAGAGATAAATCGCTATTGCTTGAAGCTCATGAGTAGAACTAGTTATAAATGGTACTTCTATCTCTTAACTGTTTCTATCTCCTGTGTTAGAGTGATATTTAAGCTTAGTTGTTTAAATGTTAATGCTTGAATGCCTGAGTTATCATTTGGCACTTTTGTACGGCGATAGCTATTTATTTATGCTTGATATATGAACAGCTTATTATGCGATATGTTTTTCACAACTGTTTCGTTTAACTTTTTATGCGAAGAAGTTCATTTATATTGAATTCTTTTTTTATAATAGTTGAATGATCTTTATTACCAATTGTTATTTGAAATCATTTTAGATCACATAACAGAAGAATCATAC
>APFE031308150.1:2608-32822 GCA_000404065.3 Pinus taeda | reverse complement strand
CATATACACATTTAAAAAACATGCAAAAATATTTTAAACCATGGAAATTCAATTCCAGATAGCCATGCAATTTCTTAAATTATAAATAGTGTTTGTTACAAAATCGTGGCTTATCCATACCACATGGCTAAAAAGCCTCAAGCCATTTTATATGATAATTATTGATAATTAAATTTTGGAAACCCTACATGTCTATAAACATAACTAACAAAAATGTATGTCCACAAGGGTAATTGAACCCTTACTATCTATTTTTTTCTTGATCCATCACATCAAGATTCTTTGTTCAAAGCGAGTATGGCTCATCCTCAAGGCAATAAATAGGTGAGAGATTTGTGCATGTTTCATTTATGTTAATTCTCTTTATAATTAATAATAACAATTCGAAAAAAATTATAATTATTTATTTTTTTATGTTTTTCCTAAACCTTATAAAATGATATTGAGGTGAATATTTTTTCATTACTTGTTATGGACAATTACTTAGATCTTTTTAAATATTTATCAACTATTAATTTGTATGAATATTTTAGAATATTTATAATAGTCTTTAAAAATTAGAGTTTGAGATTATCTAAAAAAATAGTTATGATTTTTTTTAAATTAATTGGTCAATAAATAAATGATATAAGTGTCATATAAAATGAATTATGGCTTTAGATCATTATAAGTATTTGATAAGAAATGATATTGACTTATGGTATTATAATAAATCTTTTTTTTATATTAATAATATTTATGATAAAGTGAAATAAGAAATGGTATTGGCTCATAATATTATAATTTAATTTATTTATATATTAATAATATTCATGATAAAATGAAAAGAAATATATATAATAAAATGAAAGTGTAACTAATTAAGAATCTTTTGAATATATTTTTAAATTTATATATTTATATTATTTATAATAATATATATTTTTTATTAAATTATATTTTAGTTTAGTTTTGTTATTTTATTAAATTACTTTTAAGATTTTTTTAGTTTTAAGTTTTTCCCGTAATTAAAATGAATAATATGATGTAATCGATGTTTTCATGCACCCACCATTTGTATGAATAATCCTGCGCAGGAGTTGGCAGAATTGACACCGGCCACTGGCAGTAATTGTTGTTTGGTTCGCATTCCATGGCCAGCCTAACATATTACTTGAGAATATTGGCAGATTCCATCCAGTGGAATTGGTGTCGGCCATCTCCATACTGTAGCGGGCCAGCTCCTCTACTTCCCTAAGCCCCCCCGGCTCCGTAAGCCCCAAGTAAGAAAGATTTTGCATTAAGTTATGATTTGAAGGTATTGAGGTCATGAAAGATGGCCCTGTAGGAGGTGCAAAGTTGGTGCTCATGGCGCTTGCACCGGGAGCCGAATAATAATTCATCGTTTGGTTTATATTATAATTGGCACTGTTTGCAGGACCAGGAATAAAACTATTGTGCACAAAGTTAGCATTATAATTGTTGTAGGAATTTGGAATATAATGATTGTTAGAATTAACAAAACCAGAATGATTTCCAGAAGAGAAATAATTCCCTTCTATACCCGACACATCATCTAAGGAAAATGATCCAGCATCGGTACTGTCATAGTTTACGCTGTGGGTATCCGTGGTAGGTAAAGAACCAACAACGAAGTTCGATCCGGAAAATGATCCAGCGTCGGTACTGTCATCGTTCACGATGTGGGCATCAATGGGGAGTAAAGAATCAACAGCGAATTTCGATTCATCGAATGCTGGTAGGTTGAAGAAATCAATATCGTCCTCAACCCCATGCTCAGTAGGGTTTTCCAAAAATTCCAATAAGTTAAATGGTAAGGCTCCATCACCCTCGCTGCTTTCTTTGGGGTTATTAATTGTTGCAGCATTTTCTGGACTGCACCCTACATAACCGCTATAATCTATATTGCCATTATTCTCTTTGTGAACGTGGGGAATCCCCAAATTTTCAATATCAACTGTTGCAACATTATTTGAACTGCATCCAACATAACTGCTATAATCTATATTGCCATTCTTCTCTTCATCGACATGGGGAATCCCCAAATGTTCAATATCAACTGTCGCAGCATTATCTGAACTGAAGCCAACATAACTGCTATAAACTATATTGCCATTCTTCTCTTCCTCCACGTGGGGAATCCCCAAATTTTCAATATCCACTGTTGCAGCATTAACTGAACTGCATCCACCATTACTGCTATAATCTATATTGTCATTATTCACTTTACCATTATTTGAGCTGCATCCAACATAACTGCTATAACCTACATTGCCATTCTTCTCTTCATCGACATGGGGAATCCCCAAATGTTCAATATCAACTGTTGCAGCATTATCTGAACTGAGTCCAATATAACCGCTGTAATCTATATTGCCATTCTTCTCTTCCTCGATGTGGGGAATCCCCAACTTCTCAATATCAACTGTTGCAGCAATATCAGAACTGCATCTAACATTACCGTTATAATTGCCATTATTCTCTTTCTCGACGTGGGCAATCGCCAAATTTTCAATATCAACTGTGGTAACATTATCTAAACTGCATCCCATATAACCGCTATAATCTATATTGTCATGCTTCTCTTCATCGACGTGGGGAATTTCCAAATCTTCAATATTAATTGTCTCACCCTTATCCGAACTGCATTCAACATAACCGTTATCATCTATATTTCCATTCTTCTCTATATCAACGTGGGGAATCTCCAAATTTTCGGACATTTCTTAGTAGTGCACTAATTATCAGCCCAAACAAGTTATTATATCGTGTGAAACTATGCATGCAAGTGAAACTATGCATGCAAAGTTATGGATATCAGATCTTCTGCTGTATTAGATGACAGAATGGACAGGTATTAGGCAATGTAAGTTGGTAAAACTGAACACTCAGTCTATCGTGCCTCGTTTAACCTAAAATAAAAACCTAAGCCATCTGAAATATGAACTCCATACTGTTTTCATCACAGAGATTCGAGACACCTCGAGAAACATTCTATGAATCAGGAGGGCGCTCTAGACTATATACTTATTCCAAGGGGCGCAACATATGATGGATTCTTCTTGACATGCTCGATTCTTGTTACGAAAGGGCATCTCCCTAATGTCAAAAGTTTAGCAGTTAATGTATTAGTACTGAATTTTAGCTCGTTCCTTTCTTACCATTATTATGATCTCCTGCGAGCAGCATAAAGATTATTCAAAAATGTTTTTGCGGGCAATTTGGTTAAATAGAAATTTTAATTTCCGGATTTTAAGCATTTTCCATGTCTTTTAAAGACAATTTAATTGAATAAAAAATCTAAATTCTAGTTAGGAAAGTTCTTTTTCAACCAATTTTACTTTTACAATTCTTAAAAATAATAACAAAATAAAAGTTTTAAATCGAAGGCCGGCAAATATTCGTTAATATTTTTTTCTTTCGATTTATTCTTTTATTCAATAAAGTTATTTTGAAGCTTTTCATGCTTTTGCTACTGTCTTTCTCATTTTTATTCACAATTATTAATGGTCTTTTAAAAAAATTTCAAAAATTTGCATCTAATTATTTTATAAATGTAATTACAAATGTACAACTTCACTACTTTTTATTTATAATATTATATATACTATATTTTTATAGTCTTGCATTTTCAACTTCACTACTTTTATTTATTTTAAGATTTTTATTTTGGTATTTTTATACTCTTGTAGTTGTCCACTTCTATTCACAGGATTTTACACTTTTTAATGGAAAATGCACATTTTTATTTCCACCTTATTAGTCTTTACCGCAAGTACAATTTGGATTATTGTAATTGATATGGCGAGGTTAGCATTAGTCGAGCTGTTTGTTAGTCTTTGTTGATCACGTATAACTAAAGTTTTGAGGTGCACGCTCATTCGCCATCTTATTTGTCCTCTTCTCGAGGTGAGAGGAAAAACCATAAGTTATAATTATTAATTTGTTTCTTATTTTCAATTTAGTAAATGCTAAAAAAACTAATTCTAGAATTAGAGGAGGGAATTAAATGCTAGCTCACGAACATACGGTCCATGCACCTAACTCGTGACTGGGACCGAAAGTGTCAAGACCCCAAATTGGTTTTCCTATTTGGAGTATCATGTGGCACCCGCTAAACATTCATACTTAATTTTTTTCTTCATGTTTTCCAGACTACGCCTACAAACATCGTCTTTACTTTTTTCCAGTAATAGTTATGTGCAGAACAATCATAACATGGTAACAGTACCAACAATGTTGAGTAAAACCAACATGATATGAACAATTTTATAATTTTGTCTATAAAATTCTAATATAAATAATTTACAGAAGTTCACAGGGAGGTCAGTTCACCGAACTTGGCCTCTACTAGTTTCTTTACAAGTTGTCGTTCTTGCCCACTGTGTCTCGGCCTACACGTGTCATCGTGCCCATGATGCCCACTGCTCAAACCTCCACTCTATCGCAATACAACAGTGTGGCGCCTATTGTGTCTATCTACTGCAACACATCATGGCACCTTGTAGAGCCAACCCGCTGCACCCAAATGCTACACCATCATGCTCACCATAACACAGGTTTGTGGTCCGCCTGCCTTACCACCACCTGACCCACTTGTCACAATTGAACTCTGTAGTGTTACTACCCAGTTTGTCTTCCCTACAGGCTCATACCTGACTCCTTTGCAACTATTCTACATTTTCTATTTTCATTGAATTCCCAACTACTTCGCACTGCGAACTCTGTTGGTTGTTCGATGGTCTCTACCTCCACTCTTGCCTCACTAACATATATGGACTCTACTGCATGTATAAGTGTTGGGTCATGTCACTTGGGGTGTCCGCCCACCAAGCTGATCCGCCCTCTAAGCTTGACACACCCACACATGGTATGTCAAGCTCATTGCAAAGTTGCCCACCACATTGTATAACTACACCTCGTTGCACTTATCAACCCTTAGTCACATTTGCCTTATTCGTCACACTCAGTTATGTGTCTGTCGGGTATGCACCCCCATCACACTTCTCCAACAGCATCGCCAAGTCTCATGCTAGTGTTGAATCGCTTGGACGCGCGGCTGCCTGAACACCCATGTTGGGTCACCCGGTCATCCCCGCCCGTCGCACAACTTCCCGTCCCACTCTGGTTGCACCCACCTGTCGTATAACTTCCCATCGCACATGGGTTGTCTGGTCATGCTCGTGTCATATTTCGCCTATGTCCACCCCTGAGGGGCGCCTGACTCACCCGAGGGCGATGATGCCGACTCAGAGTCCTAACAACCTCCCCCACCATGAGTCATTGTGTCCTCGACAATCCTATCAACCACATCAGCCCATCATTAAACTTAGAAATCTCCTTCTTCCATCTCCACAATGAATCCTCTATTTCCCAACCACTCTCCTTTGGTGCATCCTTCCATTGAACGAAGAACTCCATTCGTGTAGCACTCCCAACCCCTGTTGTAAAGCCTCCGAAGTTGTGCGACGGTTGGGCGCCAGGCGACCGGGCGTGCGATGGAGGTGCGACGGGTAGGTGTGCGACCGACGGAGGAGTGACCAAACGAGTGTGCGACGGAACATACGACGAAGGTTGTGCGAGCGTGGGGAAAATGACTAAGGCTGGAGTGAGTTTATACCCTTGTGTGGAGCGTTTGCGGTGATGGGGTGGCTGACCTACGGATGAGGGTGTGGCCGACTTGATGAGCGCCCAAGCGTTGCATTGAAGGGGTGTGTGGGCGGTCGGCTGGGCAGCCCACCCACACCCAACGATGGGTATATACATGCGATGGAGGAGCGTTCAAAATTCATTCGCTCAACTCATTCGAACAAGACAACTTCGTATAGGAGGTGCAGGTCGAAGTGCACATTAGGAACAAGGGATGAGTGCATAGCTCATGCGCTTAAGGTTGGACTTGTGCACAGATTTGGCATGCACTTGGTGAAAGTCGAAGGTTTGGGCAAGGTGTGCCGTGGGTAGATTGAAGTACTGGTTTGTGTCGAGACTTGACGGGGGTGTCTTGGTAGCTCGGGTGAGCGCCCGCCCACCGTGCAAGGTGTGCACAAATGTGTGTAAAGGTAGTTTTGCCGTGATTGTAAATTGGCTAAGTATAGACTTGGATTTTGCCAAGAATACTTGTAAAAGCTTGTATTGTTGAAAGATTGATTAATACATATATTGTTGGGTGGACTCATTGTTCAGGGAGTTGCCCCTCCCCTTTATACTGTGCAATTGTTGTTGATAATGAATAAAGTATGGGTGTTTATTGGTATAAAGGATAACTAATTATACTTGGTTGAGAATCACAAACTAAGTAGGAGAAAGTGAATTAGGCGTAGTCCATGTGCACGAGTATTGTTAAAAAGAAAGTGTTTGGTGGTGTCGCACCTCGCCGGCATGGTTGAAAGACTACCGTAGGCTTGGGGGCATGGCAGCTGGTATCAGAGCTCGGTTGGGCCGGATTTGAGCAGGTTCACGGCAGGTGAAGCTTGCAGATGAAGTGTGGGAACACTTGGAAGAAGTGACTATGGTGACAGGTACTTGCAGGGGAAAGAGGTTGGTGAAACACTTCCTGATAAGTGTTGCATCAAGGACTTGGGTTGCAGGTGAAGTTGTTATATGGTCGAGACTAGGTTGCAAAGAAGGAAAAGGCTATTGGAAATGGCTGAATCTCAGGTTGTGTCTAGTCGTGATGCCAAGGACACTACCCTTGGGTTTATTCAGAAAGTGTTGGAGAAGATAGAGAACTTGGAAGCTTATTGGAACAAGAAGATTGACATGGTCATGAAAAAGCAAGAAGCAACTTTGAAGATGAAGGATGAGCTTGATGAACTCCGAAATCAACACGAGTACACTGATCTTATGTGTACACAACTTGAATTAAGGGTCAAGGAGGTTGAAGAAGCAAGGGACCAAGGTCTTGCAAAGATCGTGGACTTGGAGAAATCTCTTAATCAAGCCAAGGATGAGGTCACGATGTTGAAGAAGGCCGTGAGGCATGGCTCAGGTGGAGGAGTGCCTCATGTGAAAGTCAAGGAACCGAAATCGTTCGATGGTACAAGGAGTGCAAAGACTCTTGGAAACTTTCTATGGGACATGGAGCAATACTTGGAACGATTCGGTCTATCTGATGATGAGACAAAGGTCAAGGTAGCTACTCAGCTTCTAGCAAAGGATGCTAAGATGTGGTGGCGAAGGAGGATGGACCAGATTGCCAGTGGCAGTGCTAGTGACATCACTTCGTGGGATGAGATGAAAGGAGCTTTGCAGACCCATTTTAGTCCTCAGGATGAAACATGGGAAGCAAGGATGAAGATCAAATTCATAAAGCAGACAGGGAACATTCATACATATCAGCGGGAGTTTGCAAGTGCAGTCCTAGAACTTCCTGACATGGCGGAGAGGGACAAGGTGTTCAATTTCATTATTGGCTTGAAGCCTTGGGCACGAAATGAGGTGAAGAGACAAAGGATTAGAAAACTTGAAGAGGCTTTTGCTGCTGTGAACAGGTTGGTGGAGCATTTTGATGAGACTTCTGATGATAGGAAGAAGAAGTCCGACAAGTCGAAAGATAAGAAGAAAGATGATGCTTCGAAATCGGATGATAGTTCGAAGACGAAGAAGGTCTTGAAGTGTTAGATATGTGCTAGACCACACACGGTGAAGAATTGTCCTTCTAAACCGAAAGTGGCTGCGATAGCACAATCTAATACGAAAGAGGAGGGTGCTTCTGTGGGGATGATGCAGATACTTGGAGCTGCTGCTGCTACAGAGGTGATCTCTCGGACGGATCCTGAGAGGAATAAGTTGGAGTATGTTCGGATGAAGGTTGGAGGTGCTGATATACTCACTATGGTGGATAGTGGGGCTTCTCACAACTTCATGGGAGAAGATACTGCTAGAAGGATTGGGCTGAAATATGTACCTATCAAGGCACATATGAAGACAGTGAATTCTCCTCTGGATGAAGTTCTTGGTGTAGCTGAAAAGGTGGACACGACACTTGGTGAATGGACCGGGAAGGTGGACTTCACTATAGTGCGGATTGATGATTATGAGGTTGTGCTGGGGATGGAATTTATGAAACAATATGATGCTATGATTGTTCCACATTTGAAGAAGCTGTACATTTACGATGGAAGGGAAGATGTACCCATTGGTGTGCCTACCATTGGAGTAACAAGGCCTGATTGTAAGTTGGTAGTGATGCAAATGGGGGATGATAAGAGATTGGGTGACATGAGTAAGCGGTTGTCCATGGTTGAGACAAAGCTTACCGAGCAGTCATTGGTCATCAAGACACTTTCAGATAGTATCTTGGATTTTTCAAGAAGGCTAGAAATGGTTGAGGATGATGATGATGATGAGGAGGCATATGTGAGGCCGGATGTTCGAAAAGAGCACCGGGTCACTTATCTACAAAGGATGGAGATTGAGGATCCTGATAGATGGATTGAGATGATTAGTGAGGGTGAGCCTTCCGGCTTTAACCCCTCCACATCTTCTTAGACAGACAAGAAGATGGGGCTCATTGTTAGCTACTCATGGCAGTGAGTCCTTAAAGCACTTTGAGCAGGTATGATGGTGCAGGGATGGCTTGGCATCAAGCATCATGACATGTTGCAGATGAGATGAGGGCTACTTCATGGACCTGAGCATGGTTTATTCTTGATAAGTTCAAGATGTGGCAGATGTTTTGAGAAACGACTGGTGGTGATATGAGTTTGTTCACTCACATGATTTGAGCGTGATGGTTGGATTAGCTACCCAACTAGTTCAGACATGGGGTCCGGAAGTGTAACAGATTGATGTGGCTACCGGGGATGTGATGTTAGCATACGACAGGGGCATGTTGACATTATGTTGGAGTATCATGGCAGCGGGACACATGGGACACATGGAGCTGTTGACATTGGGCAGTCGAGGAGAGCAATTCACATGGATGGAGAGAGGTGTTCACATGGGACACATGACAGATTGATGGGACGAGATGTTGTCACATAGTGGAGTTGTGTTAGCACTTGTTGGAGGATCATGGCAGTTGTGCACATGGTGATGATGACATGAGGGAGTTGACACATTGTTGCAGTGGACTTGTAGCTTGAGTTGGAGGGACTAGCCTTCCATGGTGGAGAGCAGCATGGGAAGATTGTGACAGGGTGGTCGATGATCATGGACATCTGATATATGACATACCGATAGGATGTGTACATTGGTATGGTTATCTTGGTGACAGTTAGTTGTTGAGGTGAGACATGGTGGAGATGGAGTTCTACATATGTTGCAAGGATGTTTGTCGTATGTGGAGGAGTTGACATCATGGATATTGATGCTTGGAGGATGGTATGTTGTCGAGGATGACAACGACTTCAGGTGGAGGAGGATATAAAGCCTTCGAAGTTGTGCGACGGCTGGGCACCGGGCAACCGGGCGCGTGCACACGACGGGCGTGCGATGGAGGTGTGACGGGCGGGTGTGCGACCGATGGAGGAGCGACGGAACATGCGACGAAGGTTGTGCGAGTGTGGGGAAAATGACTAAGGCTGGAGCGAGTTTATACCCTTGTGTGGAGCGTTTGCAGTGATGGGGTGGCCGACCTACGGATGAGGGTGTGGCCGACTTGATGAGCGCCCAAGCGTTGCATTGAAGGGGTGTGTGGGCGATCGGCTGGGCAACCCACCCACACCCAACGGTGGGTATATACATGTTATGGAGGAGCGTTCAAAATTCATTCGCTCAACTCATTCGAACAAGACAACTTCGCATAGGAGGTACAGGTCGAAGTGCGCATTAGGAACAAGGGATGAGCGCATAGCTCATGCGCTTAAGGTTGGACTTGTGCACAGATTTGGCATACACTTGGTGAAAGTCGAAGGTTTGGGCAAGGTGTGCCGTGGGTTGATTGAAGTACCGGTTTGTGTCGAGACTTGACGGGGGTGTCTTGGTAGCTCGGGTGAGCGCCCGCCCACCGTGCAAGGTGTGCACAAAGGTGTGTAAAGGCAGTTTTGTCGCGATTGTAAATTGGCTAAATATAGACTTGGATTTTGCCAAGAATACTTGTAAAAGCTTGTATTGCTGAAAAATTGATTAATACATATATTGTTGGGCGGACTCATTATTCAGGGAGTTGCCCCTCCCCTTTATACTGTGCAATTGTTGTTGTCGTTTATAATTGTTGTTGATAATGAATAAAGTATGCGTGTTCATTGGTATAAAGGATAATTAATTATACTTTGTTGAGAATCACAAACTAAGTAAGAGAGTGAATTAGGTGTAGTACATGTGCACGAGTATTGTTAAAAAAAAAGTGTTCGGTGGTGCCGCACCTCGCCGGCACGGTTGAAAGACTATCGTAGGCTTGGGGGCGTGACACCTGTAGTCCTAAGATCCAAGATCTTATCCAAAATCAAGTGTGGCCTATCCAAAATCACGGATGGTCCTTGTCAAGGATTTTATATGTCATTAGATTGCCTAAATTAAGTTTTCAATTGGAGTTCATAAACTTCGAGTCGCAATCCATTCTGATTCAGATTTAAACTTACTCTATGTTGTCTTAGTATGAAATTAAGTACATAATGCTCAACTTTGTTCCTGACAAATCAAACCAAAAATTACTGAAATGAAGAAAACTATTTCACTGTAATCTAAATTATTATTAATGAGATCTATTTTTAAAGAGACTCAAATCACTATTCTATTTTTAACTATGATTTGTTTAACTAAAAACTATTTCGAAAATAGAGAAAGCAACTATCACTCACTACATTTCCAAGTCAATTTGACATGAATCCTATTCCAAATCACTTCATCATTCAATCCGTCAGGGACAATGCATCAAAGGAAGCGCATTGATAACTCAAACAAATCCCTATGTACTACTCAATTTAAAGCAACTCAGTTATTCAAAAGAAAGGACCTATGATCTCCTAATCTAAAACTATTTTTAATTGATACACACAATTGCAATGAACATAAATAATCCTAAGGAAAAACCTCTTATGAAATCGAAAAAACAACTAAATATCTATTCAAACACTGGTTATCTATGATTCAAGTAAATTTTGTACAAGAAACCAAAAACAACTATGCAGGAAATGTCACAAAATTCTTTGAAATATTCAACGACAACTATACTAACAAACAATACATTGTTCCTAATTAATTATGGGTACTTCTAAGCTGATCCTAGGCTACAGGATTTTGCATCATAGATGTATAAATATATATGATGAAAATACCTTCAATTCAAAACAAGAAAATTAATTCAAAACAAAAATATTATATTCGTTCCCTTCAGAAATTCGTTTTAAATCGGGCTTCTCCTTTTTCAACCATCCATCGATTGAACAGTGCAAACATAGGATTGATCATGTATAGAATATATTTGTAACAATATTCCACAGCTTACAAGAATTCAATAATAATCCACTTATTACCTAGATCTCGACTTTTAGGTCTCAACTTTTCTTCATGTTACAGAGTATAACCTACTAGTTGAAATCTTAGTTAAGCTACTTTTCTCTTTCAACCTTGCAAAGGAGAGAGACAGGGGATGGAAATATAAGCTTCAATCTCTTGAAAGACAACACACAATCAATGTGGTTACCCTTCTTTCTACTTCAAGAGATGGAAAGGGTCTAGTAGAAGTTGCTTGAAATAATGGAAGTTCAAGGGGTTTTTCGTCACATATGCTCATATACCTCTAAAATTCACAAACTTGCAAGTTCAGGACTTCTAGATGAATCAAAGCACTTTATTAATAAAATGCACTACACAAAGTTTGTGCCTAATTGTTCATCATTTTCTGTTGTTATTTCCACCAATAAAGATTGGGTCGAGCAATATTGGGAGAGAAGATGTTGAAAATATGGTTAAAGTAGGTGAGGAGACAAATATTTTTTTTTATGGTGCCTTGATAAATACATTTGTTAAAGCTGGGGTGAATCAATATTTCCTCTTACAAATGCTATTTAAGCTATTTTACTAGTTAAGATCACTTTAAACAAAACCTAAAACTAAACAACAAAATAAATATTTTTATTAACAAATAGCAAGAACTCCAAAAGTATTTCAAAACATGTTACAAAATGAGAACGTAGAATGCCTTCAATACTTCTTCACATTTCCAATCACAGTTTCCAACAATTTACTGCTCCAAAAGTTATGTCTATCATAAAATTTCCAACACCCGTGATTCCACATATCCAAGAGTACAGGTTTTTTTTTTTTATATAGTCACCACATATCCAGATGTCTGGATGCTTCTGTGGTATATACTCACCACTTTTCTCGACCTCTCTATTTGCCAAACAGAAAAAGGTCCGATAATCCGTGGGCTCTGCATCATAGATTTGTTTGGCAGGCAGAGCTTGCGCAATATCCCCATGTCATAAAACGCAAAACTAAGATGATTGTCACAATCCAAGAGCACACGAGTCATGCATGCTTCCCCCGGAAAACACCCAACCAAGCAAGAAGGCATCTCGGAAAATATAGCCAATGACAAAAAATATGGTTTCTTAACTTACAGTCCTTGTCATTGATAACCATTTACAATGGTTTTGAATTTAAGATGACAAAACACAGAGTTCAAATAGAACTCTGTGTTTATCAAAGATCTTTGCTCTCATTGTGACTAGGGATGTTCACCACATAAGCCACTTCCTGATTTCAACAAACACAATTTATCATATTTCCATAAAGGTCACAAGAAAGCCTTGTCATGTTTTCAGTGTATCAAATTACAAAAAACAGATATGCAAATCTTCACTCTTTTTTCTTGGAACATAATGCAAAAGAAATAACGATGCCAATTCTTGGAACATAAAAATGAAAAAGAAATAGCGATGTGTGTGTAATTGGCAGGGATACAAACACAACGAATACATGCCATAAGGAAACATATCAACTACAAAAATCATAATATTAGAGCTTCACATACCACTTGAATGCCAAATATTGAACACTGTGTTATTAAAAAACTGCAAATACATAAATAACATAGATCTATAGGTATCGAATGTATGCTATTGACCAAACAGTCAATGCCTAACAATCCCTGTCAGGTCATTGCACAAGAGGTTACCATGCAGATTGATATGGTTTTCTAGTTTGCCTGTAAATCTGCTTTACTAAAGAGAAAATTAAGAGGAAAAGGAAAAGTTTTCACCGGATTAGATATTTCCACAAGCTTTGTGTGAGCTCTAAAGACGACTGTCTATATTTTAGTGCAAATACCAACAACGGGAAGAAAGGGCAAGAGCTCTAAATATAGTATGGGTTACGAAAGACCAAACAGCTATTGGAGTACTACCGCACCAGCTCTCTATGTGGTCAAAATGGGTGGCAGCCTGAAGGTAGTCTGATTTGGTGCCCAATTCCTGAGCCTTTGTATCTGGAAAAAATTCTGTGCCAGGTAACTCTGTCACTTCACCAGCATTTGTGACACCCACAGGATACATCAACAAATGGCCCGGCAGATTACTTTCCAAACTTTCACTACTATATAAATCCCACTATCGTTCTGCTATTTTGTTCACTTTCCTGATACATTTTAGGTTTTTGGGCTGAAGGAGCGAGTTATCTAGCAATCCAGTGTGTTCGTACCACAGAGACATCCTGAAACCTTGGATTTGCCCTCTGGCTGGCACATTAACTGCTAGATGATATGGTTGGTAAGCCCCCATTGTTATCTCAAAGTCTCTATCTAGCAATCCAGTGTGTTCGTACCACAGAGACATCATGAAACCATGGATTTTCCCTCTGGTTGGCCCATTAACTGCTAGATGATATGGTTGGTAAGCCCCCATTGCTATCTCATAGTCTCTTGCACCATCCATGGAACGTTGGTTGATATTTGCTAATCCAATAATAATGTACTCATCGTCAACTGCATAAAAGAAACAAGCAAGGTGTCAGAAGACAGAATATCATATTGAGAAAAATCCACACGAGACTAAAATTCAAGCCTATCAAATCATATTCATGCCACCAGTACATTGAAAAGTTTATAAGTTGCAGAACAGAAATTATAGAGCAAGAGGTATGCAAGGATAATATAATAAAATGAAGACAAAAAGATTACAATGGGTTCCACCAAAATTTTGGGATGTGCAGATGCTGCTCCACATCTCTAAATTTTAAAGATTGTGAAACGAGATATGGAGATGCATACTGGGGCATATGTAGACAACAAGATTTTAAAAATTGGAGATGCATACTGGGGCATATGAAGACAAGAAGATTTAAAAATTACCAATGACACTGAAATCCATCCTAAAGTATATGGAGGTACATCCAAACTTAAAAGATTGTTAATGAGGAGAAGGGATCCCACATTAAGAACCTTTCTTAATTATTAAAATTCCAAAATTTAAATATATACAAAGCATTAATGATACATAATGTTCAATGTCAAAGGAACTTAGTACAAGCCGTACTTAGCACAAGTTGTATGGTTCTTGACTTGATAAAATCAATAACAAGGCTGAGTTTGGATGGGGTGTGTACAGAGGTCTATATAAAGTGGAATTTGAATTTAAGGATAGATGCTTTAAGATAATTTGTTTTTATGTATCTTTTAAAGTTAATACAGGGTACTTCCGGACACTACCAAAATGCGGTGATTTGGTTCCTACCCACGTTCCCTGGCATCCTCAATGTACGCAGAAATGCAGCGAATGTTCCCAGAGCCCCCACACTCTAGTGTATTGCATGGTGTATAACAAACAAGTTAGAACTATGCAAACCCAAACACATGTTTAAACCTGTTTTTCCAAGACATTCTCTTTCACTTTTTTATGTAGTAACCTTATCCTTGCAAACCTTTACATGATATTTGGGGCTTTCAGGGATCTCCAAGCATGAACGATCGGAAAACCAAACCAAACCTAGAGTATTCATCGTAAATTAGTAGCCAGGCTAATTATGGTAGACCCGCATTAATCTACAGCTAAACCAAGGTCCAACCCAAATAAAATGACAAAAATTTACAAAAATGATGCTGTTGAAGAAAGGAAGTAAAGCAAATTGGAATTTGGTGATGCATTAACCTCAGGAGTTCTTACTATCTTCTTGGCATGCACATAAATCATAAAACGCCTATTTTCTTGAGCTCTCTTGTAGTCAGAATCTTCCTCTGGATGCTTCTGTGGTATATACTCACCACTTTTCTCGACCTCTCTATTTGCCAAACAGAAAAAGGTCAGATAATCCGTGAGATCTGCATTGTAGATTTGTTTGGCACGCAGAGCTTGCACAATATCCCCATGACATAAAACACAAAACCAAGATGATTGTCACAATCCAAGACCACATGAGTCATGCATGTTGATACATATACTCCCCCTGGAAAACACCCAACCAAGCCAGAAGGCAGCTCAGAAAATATAGCCAATGACAAAAAATATGGTTTCTCAACTTACAGTCCTTGTCATTGATAACCATTTACAATGGTTTTGACTTTAAGATGACAAAACACAGAGTTCAATATAACTCTGTGTTTATCAAAGATCTTTGCTCTCATTGTGACTAGGGATGTTCACCAAATAAGCCACTTCCTAATTTCAACCAACACAATTTATCATATTTCCATAGAGGTCACAAGAAAGACTTGTCATGTTTTCAGTATATCAAATCACATAAAGCAGATATGCAGATCTTTACTCTTTTTCTGGGAACATAACAATGAAAAAGAAATAGCGATGTCTGTGTAATTGGAAGGGAGACAAACACAACAAATACATGCCATAAAGAAACGTATCAACTACAAAAATCATAATATAAGAGCTTACATACCACTTGAATGCCAACTATTGAACACTGTGTTATTAAAAAACTGCAAATACATAAATAACATAGATCTATAGGTATCAAATGTAGATGCTATTGACCAAACGGTCAATGCCTAACAATCCCTGTCAGGTTATTGCACAAGATGTTACCATGGAGATTGATATCAGTTTTCTAGTTTGCCTGTAAGTCTGCTTGACTAAAGAGAAAATTAAGAGAAAAAGGAAAAAGCTTTCACCATATTAGATATTTCCACAAGCTTTGTATGAGCTCTAAAGACGACTGTCTGTATTTTAGTGCAAATACCAACAACGGGAAGAAAGGGCAAGAGCTCTAAATATAGTATGGGTTACGAAAGACCAAACAGCTATTGGAGTACTACAGCTCCAACTCTCTATGTGGTCAGAATGGGTGGCAGCCTGCAGGTAGTCTGATTTGGTGCCCAATTCCCGAGCCTTTGTATCTGGAAAGAATTCTGTGCCAGGTAACACTGTCACTTCACCAGCATTTGTGACACCCACAGGATACATCAACAAATGGCCCGGCAGATTACTTTCCAATCTTTCACTGCTATTATAAATCCCAGTATCATTCTGCTTTTTTTCACTTTCTTGATACGTTCTAGGCTTTCGGGCTGAAGGAATGAGTTATCTAGCAATCCAGTGTGTTTGTACCACAGAGACATTCTGAAACCATGGATTTGCCCTCTGGCTGGCCCATTAACTGCTAGATGATATGGTTGGTAAGACCCCATTGCTATCTCAGAGTCTCTTGCACCATCCATGGAACGTTGGTTGATATTTGTCAATTCAGTAATAATGTACTCATCATCAACTGCATAAAAGAAACAAGCAAGGTGTCAGAAGAGAGAATATCATATTGAGAAAAATCCACACAAGACTAAAATTCAAGCCTATAAAATCAGATTCATGCCACCAGTACATTGAAAAGTTTATAAGTTGAAAAACAGAAATTATAGAGCAAGAGGTATGGAAGGATAATATAATAAAATGAAGACAAAAGGATTACAATGGGTTCCACCAAAATTTTGGGATGTGCGGATGCTGCTCCACATCTCTAGATTTTAAGGATTGTCAAACGAGATATGGAGATGCATAATGGGGCATATGAAGACAACAAGATTTTAAAAATTGGAGATGCATACTGGGGCATATGAAGACAACAAGATTTTAAAAATTACCAATGACACCGAAATCCATCCTAAAGTGTATGGAGGTACATCCAAACTTAAAAGTTTGTCAATGAAGATTGTTAATGAGGACAAGGGGTCCCACACTAAGAACCTTTCTTAATTATTAAAATTCCAAAATTTAAATATATACAGAACATAAATGATACATGATGTTCAACGTCAAAGGAACTTAGCACAAGTCGTACTTAGCACAAGTGGTATGGTTCTTGACTTGATAAAATCAACAACAAGGCTGAGTTTGGATGAGGTGTGTACAGAGGTTTATATAAAGTGGAATTAGAATTTAAGGATAGATGCATTAAGATAATTTGTTTTTCTGTATCTTTTTCAGTTAATTCAGGGTACTTCCAGACGCTAGCAAAATGTGGTGATTTGGTTCCTACCCACGTTCCCTGGCATCCTCAATGTACCCAGAAACGCAGCGAATGTTCCCAGAGCCCCCACACTCTAGTGTATTGCATGGTGTATAACAAACAAGTTAGAACTATGCAAACTCAAACACATGTTTAAACCTGTTTTTCCAAGACATTCTCTTTCCCTTTTTTATGTCGTAACCTTATCCTTACAAATCTTTACATGATATTTGGGGCTTTCAGGGATCTCCAAGCATGAACGATTGGAAAACCAAACCAAACCTAGAGCAGTCCCAAACCAAACTTAGAGTAGTCATCGTAAATTAGTAGACAGGCTAATTATGGTAGAGCCACATTAATCTACAGCTAAACCAAGATCCAACCCAAATAAAATGACAAGCATCTACAAAAAATGATGCTGTTGAAGAAAGGAAGTAAAGCAAATTGGAATTTGGTGATGCATTAACCTCAGGAGTTCTTACCATCATCTTGGCATGCATATAAATCATAAAACGCCTATTTTCTTGAGCTTCTCTTGTAGTCAGAATCTTCCTCCGGATGCTTATGTGGTATATACTCACCACTTTTCTCGACCTCTCTATTTGCCAAACAGAAAAAGGTCAGATAATCTGTGGGATCTGCATCGTAGATTTGTTTGGCACGCAGAGCTTGCATAATATCCCCATGTCATAAAACGCAAAACTAAGATTATTGTCACAATCCAAGACCACATGACTCATGCATGTTGATACATATAACCCCCCCGGAAAACACCCAACCAAGCAAGAAGGCAGCTCAGGAAATATAGCCAATGACAAAAAATATGGTTTCTTAACTTACAGTCCTCGTTATTGAAAACCATTTTACAATGGTTTTGAATTTAAGATAACAAAACACAGAGTTCAAATATAACTCCATGCTTATCAAAGATATTTTCTCTCATTGTGACTAGGGATGTTCACCACATAAGCCACTTCCTGATTTCAACCAACACAATTTATCATATTTCCATAAAGGTCACAAAAAAGCCTTGTCATGTTTTCAGTATATCAAATTACATAAAGCAGATATGCAAATCTTCACTCTTTTTTCTGGGAACATAACAATGAAAAGAAATAACGATGTCAATTCTTGGAACATAACAATGAAAAAGAAATAACGATGTCTTTGTAATTGGCAGGGATACGAACACAACGAATACATGCCATAAAGAAATGTATCAACTACAAAAATCATAATATTAGAGCTTCACGTACCATTTGAATGCCAAATATTGAACACTGTGTTATTAAAAAACTGCAAATACATAAATAACATAGCTCTATAGGTATCGAATGTAGATGCTATTGACCAAAAGGTCAATGCCTAACAATCCCTGTTAGGTTATTTCACAAGAGGTTACCATGCAGATTGACATCAGTTTTCTAGTTTGCCTGTTAATCTGCTTGACTAAAGAGAAAATTAAGAGAAAAAGGAAAAAGTTTTCACCGGATTAGATATTTCCACAAGCTTTGTGTGAGCTCTAAAGACAACTGTCTGTATTTTAGTGCAAATACCAACAACGGGAAGAAAGGGAAAAAGCTCTAAATATAGTATGGGTTACGAAAGACCAAACAGCTATTGGAGCACTACCGCTCCAGAGTCCAACTCTCTATGTTGTCAGAATGGGTGGCAGGTAGTCTGATTTGGTGCCCAATTTCGGAGGCTTTGTATATGGGAAGAATTATGTGCCAGGTAACTCTGTCACTTCACCAGCATTTGTGACACCCACAAGGATACATCAACAAATGGCCCGGCAGATCAACTTCCAAACTTTCACTGCTATATAAACCCCAGTATCGTTCTGCTATTTTGTTCACTTTCCTGATGCATTCTAGGCTTTCAGGCTGAAGGAAAAATTTATCTAGCAATCCAGAGTGTTCGTACCACAGAGACATCCTGAAACCATGGATTTGCCCTCTGGCTAGCCCATTAACTGCCAGATGATATGGTTGGTAAGCCCCCATTGCTATCTCAGAGTCCTTTCCACTAAGCAACCCTGATCTAGCTGCATCCTCTGGTGTTTCAGGAAAACCCAAATGTAGCTCCTCAATAGATTGACCTAATGACTTGAACATTCCAAATCCCCTGGTCATTTTCATATGTCACAGGCAAAGGAGGAATGATCTCACTAAACTGTCCCAGAAGCAAGAGCAAATCCTTGTGACCTTGCTTGCTCCGCCTCTGCTCAAAGTTATAAAGCACATCCCAAGCAACAGGCCCTTCCATCTTGGAATGAATATCGTGCCAGGGCTCTGTGGGCCCTCCTTTATCAATCGCCCCACCAGGGAAATTCAGCTTAAGGAAATCAGTTTGATGAACAGAATCCAAAATCCTAAGCAGAGAATGGAATTGGGTATCATACCTTCCATCACACAGATCAATCCCTCCAATCCCTCCAACAAAGCTCACGATCCTTCTCTGCTCCGAACCATCTCCAGGAAGAGGGCGCTCAACGACAACGATCTTCGAACTCTTCGCCATCTAGGAGATACTTCAGAGGTACATAGGCTCTTCCGACCAACGTTGCCCCAATTGGTTTATCATCTTTTACACTAAAAACTACATTGCCAGCTTGGTTAGCACAGTAAATGTGAAAGGACACGTACCATTGTGGGTTCTTGGCTTCGTCACGGATGAACCGATTTCGACCCACTAGAGCTTTCCCAGATCGATTGGACGCATATAGTCTGTTAGCTCCTTTGCCAAACCCTACGGTCTTTTCAATGCCCTGAACGAACTGTAACCACAGACAAACAATAATAATCAAAAAGAGAGAGAAAAAGAGAAAATGAATCACAGAGGATCACTAAATTACATCATATCCTGCAGCACTCTGAGGTAATCCAAAAGTATAGAACATACCAGAGCAGCCTTTGAGCGCACCAGTGATAATCCAGGGCGTTTGCATAGAAGATTTGCAATCCATCTCCATGCAATTTTCTGAGAGACTCAACTGCTCCTGTCACCATTCAAATGGACCTTTGGGCAAAGAAGAAAATGGACTGAAGACGAATACGATGGAGAGAGTAAATTTGCAGAGATGTTGTGATGGCATGCCAAACGCAGCAGGCACATATGAACCCTTTTTGACTGTCAAGGTGAATTACCGGATAATAACTTCCACCCAACATCATCCAAACGCTGAAATTTTTTTAATCATCTAACATATAGAATCGATGGTCTACAAATTGACACGGTAACCACTGGGGGAGTTGTTTTCAAAAGGAAACACCTTACGGCATAACAAGTTCACGCAACCAAGAGCAAGGTCACAAAAACAAAAAGAGAAATGCAAATAAGGCTTAACATAAAATATACCATCATCATAATTTGAATGGTCTTGATTTTCTTTGTTTTTGTCCATCCCCGTCACACTCTCTTGCTCCAGAAATAGCAGACCACAGCCTCTTGATTTTGCTTTCTTTTAATATCTGAATCGTTCCTTCAATCGTTGGCGCAACTGCTCCAGTACTGTCCTGTGCCACTGCAGTTTGGGACAGTATCTTACATCAAGTCTTTCCAAGGACATTAAATGTTCCACACCTCGCAGCTCTTCTATCTCAGAGCATTCTCCAACAGATAATTCTTGAAGCTCTGTGAGCTGCTCCAAACCTTCTATGCACTTGAACTTGGGACATGCATAAATCTCCAACCGCTGCAAATTTTCCAAAACTGGTAACTCTTCTATCTCAGCGAGTTCAGCAATATATAGTATTCTAAGCTTTGTGAGGTGTTCCAACCCTTGTATGGTCTTGAGTTTACTACATTCATAGACATTCAACCAATACAAAGATGTCAGATGTTCCAAAGATGGCAACTCTTCTATCTCATCACATTTATAAACATCTACTCTACTAAGCTTTCGGAGGCGTCCCAACGCTTGTATGCTCTTGAGTTTGCTACAGCTACCGACATGCAACTCCTCCAAAGTTGTCCACGTTTCAAGACTGGTGAGCTCCTCTACTTTTTCACAGCCCATGATGGTGAGATCTTTAAGTTTTTCAGGACCACAAAGCCTTCCTATTTTCCTCAATTCGTTACAGTTAGAGAACTTAAGCTTTTGAAGGTTTCGGCAAACCCCTTCAGGAAAGGTTACCTCCCTTATTTCTACTCCAACCAGATTTAGTTCCCAGAGCCTCTCGAAGCCAAACATACATTTGTCATTGGAGCCGTCCGATTCATTAGACGCTATTACTGTCTTTCTTTCTCGTTCTGCCGTTTTAAATGGAAGTTCGCCCAATGGACAATCTATTATCTTAATATATTCGAGATTGTTCAGCAGGAGAACATCCTGTGGCAAATTTTGTATCCCGCAAGAAACCAAGCTCAACCGTGTCAGTTGAGTCAACCGTCCCAAGGTATCGGGCAAGCATTTCATTAGTGAGCAATTCCTCACCTGCAAATTCTTCAAGCTCTTGAGGTGACAGAGGAAAGGTGGCAGCACTTCCAACGAACGGTCCCCTAAATTCAGATACTCCAAGTTGCATAGGTCACCGATCCCGCTTGGCAATTCTCTTAACTCGGCACCCACTAACTCTAATTCTTGCAAGAACCGTTGACGTGCGACCTGGGGAGGCAATTCTTTCACCTTGGGACAGTATGAAAGATTCAAGAATTCCAGCGTGGTAACATTTCCAAGTGTCTCTTTGGAAATGGTCACATTCTTGCATTCCCTCAAAGATAGACGTTTGAGTCGAGTCAAATTCCCAAAAGAATTTGGAAGCGTCGCCAAGCGGGAACAATAAGACAAATTGATGGACTGGAGGCTTGCTAGCTCTCCGATGGAATCAGGCAGCCTCTCCAAACTGGTAGCCTGAAACAAAACGATGTGCTGAAGATTTGGTAGCCTTCCCAAGGAATCAGGCAGCATCTTCAAACTGGTAGCAGAAGACAAATTGATGTGCTGAAGATTTGTTAGCTTTCCCAAGGATTTAGGCAGCATCTCCAAACTGGTAGCAGAAGACAAATCGATGTGCTGAAGATTTCTTAGCTTTCCCAATGAATCAGGCAGCGATCTCATTCTTGTGAAATTTCTCAAGACCAAGTATTTCAAGGAGCGCATATAAAAAAATTCCTCTGGCAAAGTTTCGATTTGGACAGCCAGGTAATAATCCACAACAATTTTTTCCAGGTACTTCAGCTGCCCTATGGACTTCGGAAAGTGTGAAATGGGAGAGGAGATGTTTAACTCTCGCAACTGGAGAGGCGGCTGCAATGTCCACATTTCCACTGTGAGAAAGATTTCAAGATGATTCTCATCTACAAAGTGAGATTGAAATAAAAGAATTATAAACACGCAAAATTGCGTACCTGAGATTCCTGTTGCCACAAGGATTTCAATCTGCCCCCTCTCACTTCTAAAACTTTTAAATTTTGCAGCGGAACCCAAAAAGGCAGGGAAGAACAGGGGCATTCATACCAGCGGAGCCATATGAGACATGGTGACCGCACCCTTCTCAATATAGCTTCTACATAACAATCTTCACTTGTAAGAATTTGCAAACCAGAAAAAAGATCTGTATTGAACAGTGCCCGCTTACAGATTACCAACAGCTCCTGACTACACCTTTTGAACCATGACATTTCTGACCGGACACCATGAACCGTCGAAATCCCGCGAACTTCGGTTGTGACCTATTCAATCATAAAAATAAAAAATAGATAGTATCCAGGACTGATCTTTGGGTTGAACAAAACAATAAAAATTTTGAACCAAAGATGAATGTTTGAATCACTTACAGACGACGACGAATCTTCAAATAACTTATCAATGTTCTCGTTGGTCGCGTGACACCAAAGACGACGGGGCATTGATGTTTCCGCAACATATCTTCCCATATCTCTAACCTGATCATGCATTTTTATCCCATTTTCTCTGTCCAGTTCCAGAAGACACTTGCTCTCTAAATTTGAAACCCCCACCGCTCCCCATATTCTTTTTGCTGTATCCATATCTTCTCCTATAGAAAAGCAGACAATATCTAAGAATATTTGCTGATCCTCTTGGTTGAGTGACATAAAACTAATTTTCAGCCTCTCCAATATGTCAGTAGGTGGTATTTTGTGAAATTTCTTCAATAACTCTTCCCAATATGTGATATCTCTTCCACAAAGAAGAGCTCCAGTCACTTTCAATGACAACGGCAACCCATCACAGGCCCTTACAAACCGTTCCACCAAATCTGTATATCCCGGTAATGGATGTCGCTGAGAGAAGGCATAGGAGCATAACAACTCTTGGGAGTGTGCTCTATTCATCCCCGTGAGCTTATAAATCGATGAATCTGGTATTCCCGAGCTTATGAGGACTTGCTTGTCCCGAGAGGTAACTAGTATCAAGCTATTGGAACTCAGAACATTTTTTATTGGTAAAAATGCCTCCAATTGATCGGCCTTATCTACATCATCTAACACTATCATAGCATTAAAACAAATGAGATAACGTTCAAGGCTCGTCACAATCTCAATTTGAATATCCTTGTGTGTCAAGTCCTTAATGAGCTGCATTTGCAAATCAGCCAGAGACTTTCTACCTGCAGTTTCTCTCACATCAGATAAAAAAGAGGATCTATCATACTCCGAGCACCTACAGTTGAAGATCTGTTTCGCCAGAGTGGTTTTCCCAATACCACCAACACCTACAATTCCCACAACGCTGGCCTGGACGTCACGTTCCTGTCCCTGCTGCGATAGCACTGAACTTTCAAAGTCGTGTAGCATATCATCCAAACCAGTTGGATATTTAGCCACAGAAAGCGGTGTTTTTGGAACTTTTTTCAACACGTTTCGCACAACTTCGTCCAGGAGCTCCCGCTCGTTCCTGGATGAATAACCAATGAAAAACGCCTAGGTAAATATAAGTGTTGGTAGAGGAATAAGGATAACAACCGAACAACACATATACACTATGATTTATTCTGAAAAAACACATTGTGGAAACATCAGCAAATTACTCACTACAAGGGAAAATCCCCACAACACATATACACTATGATTTATTCTGAAAAAAATACATTATGGAAACATCAACAAATTACTCACTAAAAGGGAAAATCCCCAAATCTTGTGACAGGAAAATCCCCAAATTTGGTCACATGTAATAGGATATACTCAATACCACAGCTCTATCACTAATTCAACGTACCTTCAAGGTCCTTCACTTAATCAAATTTAATTAATATCAAATACCAGTCAAGGAAATAAAACGGACACGAAATAGTTAAAAATGCTTACCCATTAAAGGCCTTCAGTTCGCAACCCGTCAGATTCGCGACATGAGAAAGAGCATCTCTCCAGCCTTGAATGGTAGCGGAGTCGTAGCGTTGCTTCTCTCCATTAGTTTGAGGGTCGCTGCTTGTCTTCTGCTGGAGTTTTTTCAGGGCTTCAGCGTATGCTCCCTTTTTGTCGTTCCACCTGACCTCCGACGGCTCGACATTGAAAAATATTGGAACAATAGGAGCCCCGGACTTGAGCATAAGGACTAGTTCATCAAGGCACCATGTCGATTCCGCATAAGTCGGAGAGAAAATGGCTATGTGAACAGAAGCCACTTGAATAGCGGCTTCGATTTGAGACTTGATGTTGTGTCCAGCCTGCAGTTCAAGCTTGTCAAGAAACACCAACAATCCATGTTCACGAAGGATCTTGTCGAGATGGCTAACGAAGGTGTCTTTAACATCGGGACCCCGATGATTTATGAAAACATCATATCGGGTACAAGAGGTGGAGGCAGAAGAGGATGAAGCAGCTGAAGCATCGCCCTTCTGTTGCGGTGCGGTGGGTAGGTTTGCCATTGATGAATGGATGGACTGATAGGCTGAGACAAAGAAAATAAGATGAACAGCTGAGACCATGGATAAGATGAATAGCCGAGCTGGTTATTCAAAACTGGAAGCAATAAGCTACAGCCGAACCCTGGCCCCTTTTGGCCAAACCAGTGTCTCACTATGGGTGGAAAGGATGGGCTGTATCTCAATCAGTATTGTAATGTTATTTGATAACCAAAAAAGGAATTGTTTATAATGCGATTTTTTAGAAATTAGCTATCATCCAATAAATTGCTACTGGATTTTAACCAGAAAAACACATCGGAATAACTTTCAAAAAGTCAACTACAAAAAACTAAAAACTAGTAAGGTGGGGATTAACACTCGGAATCAAAACATGTAACAAGAAGTTTCGGTTGGAACATTCCCCGAGGTTTCTTGATTGAAATATTTCGAATAATTAAAAGCTCCACTATCACACCTATGGATCTAAACCTACCTTTCACTCTTGTCACGGAAAACGACAGAATGTGGATACGTGTTAGAGGTGTTATTATAAACGTATTCATCGTTAGATTTTTCTTGGTTCATAATGGAACATTGTTACTAGGGTTTGGGGTAGTTTTTTTGGTTTATCCTTACATCTTTTATTATTTTATTTAAATAGTAACGTGTAAATTGAATTTAAAAACAATGGTTTCGCAATCAATAAATAAATTTAATGTTAAGCAAAAATATTAATAATGAAAAACAATGGTTAAATAATCGTTAACCAAAAATGTTATTAATGGACGTTCATTTTTAACCAAACATGTTATTAATGGATGTTCGTTTTTACTTACATTGAAACATAATTTATTGACGAAAAAAATGGTAAGTTAGTGTTTGTTGCATCAGCATAGAGAGGAAGCATGCAAAGAGTTGGGAAGGTACATTAGTGTTATGGTTTGCACTCTCAAGGATATAGTGTTTCAATTATGGAAGAATATAGGTCGAAGCATGGTCATTATATAGAGTAATGGGAACAAGGCCAAAACAGAGTGAGTATAATGGGGACAAGGCCAAAACAGAGTGAAGCGAAAGCGTTTAAATCCATTTATAATCCACCATCCATGGCAAGATATAATCAGGGTTTACAACTCTAGATTGTTAGCGCCATTTCATGAAGAGCATGTAGACAAAGGATCCAATTATCGCCATCCATCTCGATAGTTCCAGTTCTTCTCACTCTTGTGTGTCACTCCTCTCCATGGGACCTTCTCTTTCAGGTTCAACTTTTTCTTACTCTTACCCTGCAATTCTATTTCGAATCTACAACATTTTATGTCTACTTTTCTATCGTTTGTGAGCTATTTTGGTTTCTAGACCTCCATCCCCTTCCTCGACCCTGTGTATATGGGAGGTTACTTCTTGCATGTATCTCTATGGTTTCCCTCCCTATCTGTTGTTTCTTCCTTGTTATTAATCGGTCCTATTTCTCTCTTCCCCTCTCGTTTTGGTCCAACCCTTACTATTTTCATCCCCTTCACTTAGGCCCTCGTCCCTGTATCAACCCTCCATTATTTATCACTGATCACTCTTTTCTATTTCAGATTGTCCCTCCCACCTCGATTTCTCCTGCCACATCTCCATTCATTAACATGGTAAGGCATCATCTAGTTAGACCCTCCTGACATGGTAGAAGAGGTAGACTTGGGGCTCTCCCCTCTCTTGTTTATAGTCCCCCAACCCTGTGAGGCACTTGTGCACAATCCTTTGCCAAGGCAACCATGGAAAGATACAAGGATATCATCCCTAAGGGTGTCCAAAGAGTAATATTTCACATAGAGTAGGAGCAAGTCAAACAAGCTCACAAGTTCATGCTAACCACACACGTGGAATGAGAGACCAGAAATTGGATCTTTGATGTAGGAAATTCCACTAGAACCAGAGCATTTGTTTACATGCAGACTGTCAACCTGTATTAGCACACAAAAACTCTTATGGGAAGAGTTCTTAGAAACAGGGTTGGCACTCAACAAGAAAGTATCATTGTATGTTCGAGCTCATAGAAAAAATGGACAACATTAACATGAAGGTCACACTTTTGACTAAGCAAGTCACAAGCACAGAGCCCTCAACATAAGATACTAATAGTGATCCCTGGTTGTTAAATTAGGCGCACAATTCCGTTGAGTGAGAGAATAGATGGTTCATGCTCAAACTCATAGTTTATTTTCCAATCGTTTGGCAATGTCTTTCAATTTATGTAGTGTTCTTTGTATAGACATTTTTTCTTTGCTTGTTTTACTTTACCAACTCAATAGATCACAGACAATAGAGACAATCTTAAAATTTTGAGTTTATGTTGTTGGTCTAGTTTCCCTAGCTACAGGCCAATAAAAACTATCAATTGTAAATATTTTATTTTTCACACTAATATTTTTCTCTGGATATCCACATATTTATATATATATATATATAATATATATATATATATATATATATATATATATATATATATAATTTCGTATTTTAAAAAGAAAAAAAAAATGACCTTATGGCTTAATAATATGTATGTTATTGATACAATATATATCTTTGTAAATTTTAAAAGTATGATTCTTACAAGTGATACGTTTATACAATAGATTTTTTATTGTTAGTGGTGCTTGTATTCCCCGGGCCTTTCGTTTGTGGGGTCCCTTACCCTATTTCGTTCTCTCCTAGTTATGATTGGTCTTTCGATGTTGAGAACTACTGATTATTCGTTATTGAGCTAAGATGGTTGAGTCTACAAGATATTTCATGGTCGCTCTCCTCGCCACATTATTATTGAAGGAGGGGTTTTCCCCACCTCCCCATGGTGGAGACATGTGAATTCAAGAGTAAGTGGGTGTAGAAAACCTAGATGAGATTAGTGGATTGATTTCAAGGTCGTTCATAAAAAGTTTCTAGTATAAGTTAAATTAGCCCAAATCAATTAACAATTAAATATAAGCGGAAACTCATAAATGATGAATAACATAGGTGAACAAATTAGTTTGAAACAAAAAGTCATTCATTAGTCTCCATTTACCAACTTAAAGTAACGAATGAGCAATTAAAATTACAAAACCATAAACTCATAGAATAATTGTCAACACATGAATAATACATCCATATTGTTGTGAAGGTGATAATACAAATACTAGAAAAAACCCACACCAAGAAAATCACACAACACCAATTACTCCTCATCTAAAATGAACATAAGAGATTCTTCTCATCAAATTTCTTGGAAATAGTTTCTCCAAATTACAAAAAGCAAGTCCCCTTCAATTAGGTACTCTTGGAAATATATCGCTAATTAGTTGAAATTGTTTTCTAAGAGTTGCAATTGTTTATTTTCTTCCCATTGGTAGTTAGCTTTTGGACTTCCTTTTTTGGTCTTATCCCTATTTTGCAAATAACTATACACTATGACTCAGAAGAAACATTACACTTAGATTTGGGCATTTACGTTAAAAATAGGTGGTCTATACTTCCACGGGGGCTTCACTAGGGCAGAAATACCATACCATGTGCATTCATATTGGGGGATATATATTGAGAAAAAAATGACATAATATATTGAGCATATAATAGGGGGTAAAGGGTTTTTATATTATCAGGTACAACAAATGTAACTTAAAGTTAATGAAAGAATATAAAGGGGTATAAAAAATGTTAATGAAAAAACAGATATCTACAATATCTATTGAAAGTAGGGTTTTTTAAATTGGGAAGGTGTATTGGGTTCATATTGGTAGGGGGTTAAATAATATGATTTTTAGAGGTATTTCCCAATATGTAGTCAAATTAAGGGTATTATTTACTATGCCATGAACACACGTGATATGTCTGAGGTTCATTGAGTGAAGCCCTCGTGCATACTGCATGCTAGATGCAATAACTAATAATTTTATAAATAGTGTATTTTCTTAGAAAACTTGATAAGTGATTGCATCCCTAGTCATACGAACCATTTTCTTTTCGAGCTTTATTCCATGATGGATACTTTTTTCTTTCTCGCTTTCTAGGTTTCCATATCTGGGACCTATAATACATTCATTCACAACATCAAGTATTTGTATTGTTAGCCTTTCAAAGTAACAAATTTCCTATATGGAGACAAATACATGATTACAAATTATCTCATCTATTATTGGTAGCCTCTTACAAGGAGTAGTTCTATACTAGAAACCAAAAAGACCATTCGATGATCCCCACAAATAATAATTTAGGTTGTTCATATTATTCAAAACTTGAAGCCACTTTTGTTTTTCCTAATATATGACCCTTTTGATAGTGTATCTGAAACTCAAACAAAACAAGTAAAGTGCATTAATTTGAAAAAATCATTTTACACTTTAAAACAATTTTAAAAGAAAGTTTAAATTATCACATCAATGGCCAATTTGATATATTGCACTAAAAGAGACTCCAATGCAACATGTCTTTGGAGCTTGTGAATCACACATAATGTTTTTTTGGGTGCAACATCTCTTTCCAACATTTTGCATTGTACCTAAAGGTCACTTAGTGTGATTTGTCAAATCTTTTAAAACTTTGGCTTGGTTTAATAAGCTCTTTTCGTTTATGTTTTTCACTTACACAAACTTCAATGCAGTGTCATGATGTGAAACTCAAAAATTTCCAAATCTCATGTGTATGGAATTTAACAAAATTTTGATGCAATGTGTAGGTTTTAACCCCATACAAAAATTACCTGCATATGAATTCTAAAACATAGAAAATAAACAATGCAAGAGCATAACACATAAAACACATATACACAGATATTTTCCCTAGATCCCAAAACCGGGACTACCAGCTTGATTTTTCATTATGTTCCTTTCAATGTTATAATACATATTTATACATGTCGAAGCATCCAATACCATGGACTAAAAACCTCGTGTCCAAAAACATGTGCAAAAATCATGCACGAAACCATAGGTGGGTCCGCCCATCCTAACATAGGGTCCAAAACCAAAATTTTTTGGGGCGCTGCCCTGGACCCCTTAAAGTGGGGTACGGGTACACCTCAAACCCCTTGTGACCCCCCC
>APFE031308149.1:0-16046 GCA_000404065.3 Pinus taeda | reverse complement strand
CCTTTGTTCTTGATTGCTTTGGTCTTGTTCTTTAGAGTTGCAACATTCTTCTTTGGCTTTTCACTTTGATCAAATTCCTTCTTAGAATCATCCTGCGAAGCTATGGAGCTTGTACCTTCATCAACTAGAGTTTTACCATCTTTAATTTTATTCATTTTTTCTTCTTCATCTGTCTTATATTGTAAGTGTTCTTTTTGTGATCCCTTGAGTTTGTTGATCTCATCACAAGTTACATCAAGTTCTTCTTGCTTTTGAGTAAGATCTTCTTGAAACCATCTTTTCAAGATCTTCCTTCTTTTTTCTTCTTCCTCAACCTGTAGCTTGAGAAGAGTGGTCTTCTCTACTTCTTTGTTGATAACCTGTATTTTTTCCTTCTACTTCTCATTTTTAATCCTAAGCCTACTTATTTCTATTGAAGATGTTATTCCTTTTTTATTTGGTCAACAACGGATATGTATCTTTGATCAGATTCCCTCCTTTCAATTTCTTCTTCATGCATCTATTGTGTGATCTTGCTAATCTCTGCAAATGTTATTTTGAGTTCTTGTTGCTTCTATTGGACTTCTCTTGTGAGGTCTTGTGTCGTTGTATTATTGATTTCTTCCAACTTCTTTTGAAGTGACTCTTCAATACATTTGTGTTCTTCAACTTCAATTTTGAGACCTTGAACTTGTTCTTCAAGAGTATTGGAACGAATCTTCTCAGCCTTGAGCTCTTTTATAATCTTAATTTCCTCCTTAGAAAATTATTCTATGGTCAACTCTTCTTCTTCATTGTTTGATACCTCTTTGTTTATCGTGCTTGGCCATAAACAATACTCTCTCATTGGCTTCTTTACTGTCACTATCTTCAGCAGATGATGAGCTATCTTTAGCATTTGAGTCACTTGCATATATATTCTTAAGCTTGTCCCATACATTTTTGGCGGTTTTATAACCCAACACCTTATGATAAGCAGATTCAACAATTCCACTTATAATAATATTCTTTGATTTTGCATCATTTACCAAATTCTTCTTACCTTGTTCATACGCAGTTGGTGTAAATCCACTTTGAATAGTGTCCCATACTTCATAACCTTGCGCCAAGAGATAGACCTGCATTCTTCCTTTCCAGAGTGCATAATTATTTTCATTGAACAGAGGTACACCATTCTAGGTATGCTCCCTAATCTCCTTCCAGTTGTTAAACTGTTATTGAAGGAACTTGGCTCCGATACCAATTGTTGGAAATACTAAGAGTGGGGGGGGGAATTAGTATTCCTTTCAATTAGTATTATAATTAATATGTCAGAGCATTAGTTAATCTTCAATTATTATCAGTGTTTGTACATTGATAATAGTAAAAAAAGGAACACAAATGCACATGGTTTTTGTGGAAACCCCCTCCGAGCCAAAAACCACCTAAACACTTTTCTAATAATTCTTTAATCTTCAACTCCAATCGAAAAGAAAGCTCCAACTTCCTAGAATCTAGAAAAGCATTCTTCTCCAGCTCCCACTGGATGGATGCTCCAACGCCCGAGATTCTTAAGTAGTCAACTGAACGGATGCCCCAACACCCAATGAGCTACAACTCACCCTAGCACCACCCTACCACCCTGATGTTTTAACGGGCTTGAACCTATTGGTGACTTCATGCACCAACCTAGCACCACCCAACCACCCTATATAAGAATAAAAGAAGAATGGACTCCCGTACCAGGGAAAATGGTCCACTTTACAATGATATAGAATGATGTAGAAGAAGAAGACACACTAGAACATAACCCTAACTATGACACAACCACATAATGGTTATCCTAGACCTCCCGACACTGCCTATTCAACTCTTGGTAGATAGACACTTGTACAACTTTTACAATGACTTTGTACAATGATTGTATTCAGTGCTACCCACTTGAAGACTTCATGTGGTGAACTTCTTGCTATTGTTCTGCACCTTGATTGCTGCTTTTGTCATGCTACCCTTTCTCACTCTTTAGAACATTATATTATGCATTGAGTCTTCTCTTGATGAATATATAATACCTGCAAAAATTATTCAAGTAGTGATAATAGCAAAACTTACCTCATCCTGCAGATCATATGTCAGTGCTAAACAAAAACAACAAATTAGAATACAAAGAACCTAATGCAATTAAGAGATGAACATGCATATACAGAAGATACTTACCTAGAGCTTACCTATGCTATATCATTTTGTTGCACCTTGATCTTTGCTGCCCTAGAAAGTCTAGTCCTTTGCACCCCTTGACAGCACTCGATCTAGTTTTTTTCTTTCCTTCTAGGAGCACGATATTGAATCTGATGTATCTCTATAATTTTAGATCCCCAATATGTGACCTTAGGTCCTGTAGTATCCCTCTAAGTCTTATTTCCAATTCCACAGGTCCGACTCGATTTGGATTCTTCAAGGCAACGTTATGCCCAATCTCTCACAATGACCTAATTATGGACTAGTTCAGTAGAGCGAACTTTTATGGCATGCCACATGTCACTTTTTCATCCTTCGGCTCTGAAATTGATATACAACAAACTATAGTCCGTGCACTATCTGCCACTTTTTACATAATTCCAATCCACTTCTCAGAGAGAGATTTATGATGATTTTCCCAATGTCTCCTCTTTGAGATGAAATTTGGGATCCTGCAAAACCCTAACTGCAACAGACCCTATCTCCAAAAATATAGCAAACCAAGATCTGAAATTCGGTCACGACATTCATCAATATTTCATCTCAAATAGGTTTTCATTTCAACATCTAAGACTTCGCAGAAATAATGTTATAGCGAAAATGTCACAATCACTACTTTTGGAGGATATATGAGATTTCTTTTTATAGAGTTGAGAGGGGTTTCTATAGAGGATGTTGGAGGGATTTTAGGAGCTTAAAAAATTATTAATTTTGACTATTCAATGACCAAAATCAATTATAAATTCCATGCCACAACCCCATGGTGTTTTGGTTGACTAATTGGGGTTACTAACTTCAATCTTGAATAACTTGCAAACCATGAGGAATTACAAGAGGAGAGCTATATATCGATAGAAAGATATTTTTGAGTAGAGTATTAATATAATGGTTATGAGACCAGAAACCATGAATGATGTGCCCAATGTGCCATGAGTTCAGGGTCATCCTTGGTGTTTCTTGGGTTGACATCAGTGACAACCTCAGATCATCTTTAGATCAACATTTAGGTTTCTTTCTTACCTCTATTTGTCTTTCCCCAAATTCATACCTTCCCAAAAATTTTCACCTGGTGCCATCTCAGGTACCTTCCCAATTAGAGGTTTGTAATTTCCCTAAACAATGAATTTTTATTTTCCATTACCCATGAATTCATATGCTAAGCTCTCCAAATCAATTTCCAAGCTCCTTTGCACCCCTTTTCCACTGATTCCCTCATGTAGATCTATCAGAAACTCACATTTCCTCAACAATCTCCGTATCTTTGAGTCATCTTACCTGTAAATTATGAGTTGTCTAGAACTAATCCGCCCTATTCCACTTCAATTTTCCCATAAATGTCAAGGCAGGTTATTTCCATGGTCACCTATATGTTAGGTTACCCTACTGATCAATGGGTAGATGAAGTAATATTGGGATTTTTATTAGTGTTCTATGTGGGTAATAAGCCCTCATTGATTTTCAATTACAGTTAGTTTTTTTCAGGCATTATTCATGATCAGTTTCTAAAGGTTTATGTTGAAGGTGCATTTAAACATCAATCAATTCTTGTGTATTTGTTATTATTTCATCAAGAAAATAGGTTCAAGTTCCCATTTCAAAAGTTAGATGCACAAGCAAAACCTCAATCAGTTATTCATTGGACTTCCTTAATAAGGAGAAACACAAAAGAGTACTCCTTCAGTGACTTTGTAAACCAATTTTTGCATATGTCGTTATGTCTTCTCAGCAGTGATGTTATACCAAGGATTTCACCTGAAATCAGAATAATTTTACACGTTACTGAGAAATCCAAAGTTGGATATTGCTACCTTTACCAGAATTATACATAGATCATAATATATGGATGTGAACTCCCTCCATACAGGTTACCAGTATTTATGCCAATAAGGATATTTTTCTTAGAATACATCAGGAAAATGATGAATATCGATGATTTTCATTTTGTATCCAGGAAGTAGAAAGCACAATTAAAACTGAAGGCACAAATTGGCCATTTCATTGTTAATACTAGAGTAGTAGCTAAGGAGGCAAATAATTTATTAAAGCAGATGAAATTCAAGTTGAGTTTTACTTGGTCCTGTGATCCCTTGGGAATTATTTTAGGGTTGAGAGTTGAGAATAAAACAACATGATATGTACATACATCTAGACTAGAGATAGAACAATATGCAAATCACGAATAATGGCAAGAAAAAACATTACAAGAAGCTGAGGAAAAAATTGTCATTCAGGCATCTTCACAAACTCCAGTTCCTCAAGAAAAAATAAAATAAAATATCAAGAGAAATTTTGTCTCCTACAGACTCAAAATCTCAAGCTAAAGGCTTCACAGTTTTCAAAAATGATAAATAAGACAAACATTCATGAAGAATCCTGAGAAGGAAAGAGTTCACAGGGGTAGGCCACAATGGTACTATTAGGTTTTGCTACTACTTCATTTCCACAAAAGAGATAAAATATTCTCCTTTGTCTTCTGTTTCTCAAGATACAACATAGCAAAATATTTTCTCTAGATACAGAGAAATTAAAAGGAATAATGAAGCATTAAAGGCCACAACTTATTCAAAATTTTTGAAGCAATCTTCCACTCCTCAACATAGAATTTTGTTTGCACTTGATACTGAAAAAGGAAAATTTGAATTAGCTTTCTTGGAACCTAAAGTTCTAGTCCCTAAAAGTTCATAAGATTACAAAACATCCATTTTTTCTTTTGATACCAACAAAATTCATGCAATTGATCAAATTGACCTTCATAAGAAGGCTAGTGAAATGATATATTCAACAATGACAAGTTCAGCTATAGCAACCTCTAAACTACAAGCTTCCTTGAGCAATATTCACACATAGTTGAAAATGGAAAGAATGTCATATTTGGCTAAAAATACCATAATCAAATCACTTGAAGATTTGGTGATCAAACTAGGGTATGATCGTATTGATATCACAGTAATAGAAGAGATGATAAAGAATAAAAATGTTGACATTCAAGCATTGAGGAAGTAGCTTAAACTTCCTACTATAGAACATCCACAAGCTAAGGAAGTAGGTCAATTAGAAAGAGAAAATGAAAATATGTTTGAATTGATAGTTGAACATAGTCTTCAAATTCAAAAGATGGAAGCTGACATGGAAACACCCTTGAAAGAAAAAGAGAAGCAAGCCAGTATTTCATTTTCCATTATTATAGTGACAACTTCTACAACAAGTACTTTAGCAACAAGGACATCTATAGCAACAGCAACCACAGTAGAGACACAGTGTATTGATTCAACGGAACAATTGTCAAAGGCCATAGGAGACTTATCTTTGACGGATCAAGAAATTGAAAAACTCAAGTGCAGCTCCAAAAGATTAAAGAACAAAAGAATAAATCTGATAATGCATATTTTGCTGAGATTGAAAAGAATTACAAGTTAACTCGGCAATTAGAAGTTTATGAGAATGAATCTTTAATTCCACAAATTATTTCTCAGGCCAAAGAAAATATCTAGATTGACATTAATGCATCAATGACTGAATTATGGCCTTCAATTGAAATTATTTTTGAGTAGGAAGATTTATTGCAGAGGCCAAAAGTAGCGGTAGCAGAAATAAAAGAAGACTTGGACCAAAAACTAGGAGATGCCACAAGGATAATCAAAATACTAAACTCCAAGACAAAACTTTGAACTTGAATAATTTGACATTGCAGAACTGAGGTTGTCTTGGAGGTGAGGAAAGATTTAACTGAGAGAAATTTGATGTTACAGCTTGAGAATAAGTGGTAGAATTTGGAGGTTCAGATCAAGAAATTTCACGGAAAATTCAATGCTTTACATTAGAAAGGACTTCCAGGTTTGCAAGATATTGGTGGCAAATTGATTCCACTTGAAGATTATCAACACAAGTTACATGAGATAGCAGTGGATAAGACCAAATTTTCCAAAATCAGAGGAATTATAACTGGAAAAGCTTTCATCGAAGGCTTAAGTTATGATTTGCTAATTCAGCATTAAATTAAGCATATGTTTTTAACTAGGCCTACTTTTGAAAAATATATTGAAGTTGATGAGTCATACAGAAAATTGTTAAATTTTTCTATACCTAATGAAAAGAGATGGGATAAATTATGTGAGCTCATTGAATAGGAATAGAATGCTAAATTTCAAGAGCGGACAATAGATTAACAGGGGCAGTGAATAGAAAAACATATTTCTAGCTACAGCCATCAACAACAACCCTCGAAATGTGTGCAGAGTGTTCAAATCAGTTCATATATACTATTTTTCAGTTCTTTTTTTGTAATATCACAACTATTTTGGATGATATTATGTTTTGTAATAAATTTTGATTCAATTTTAGATATGTTTAAATTTGAACTCTATAAATATTTTGTAATTTAAAGAAGAAAGGGTTGAACCCTTGTGATGAACCAATGGACATGCTTGTAACTTTCTAAGCTATTTCTAAATTTAATAGAAGGATTCTTGATTCATTCTAGTTATTAAATTATGTATTCATCTTTATTTTCTCTACACATGTTCAAGGTAACATAGAAGTCTGGGTAAGATTAGATTGAATGTCAATCTCTTTGAAATCTCCTGCAAGTTTATCATTATTAAAAGAGATTAATATAACTGAAATTGTTTTTCTTTGTTAATTCCTCTAAAAATTTAGATTCTTTCTTTTTTTTATCTCTTGCACATGTATTGTTTGGCTATAGAAGACTTCTAAACGCATTTTCTATATATAAAAATTAGATGTTCACAAAGGACAACATCATATTAGCGTCATTTCCAGGGAACAAAGGTTGAAGCTTGTTTCCCTGGGACAACAATTATACTTGCCTCTTAACAGTGAATAAGAGGCCAATAGGCTAAAATATTTTGCCTGACAACTCTAGATATTAAATCTGGCTTCACGTAGGCATACCAAACCACAGTGAGATCCAAATATTTTCTCTCCTTTATCAAATCTAGAGAGATTAGTTAGAATAGCATCAATTAGACGTAGTTTATAAGCCTCTCTTGTTACTTCTGCCTCTGCTCTATCAAAAGTACCTTCATAATCTAACCCTTCATGGGAAATTATAATACATGTTGAATTATTAGATCTTCCTCCAAAAGTTTTAAAACTCCTTTCTAGAGGAGTAGATATTCAAACTGCACTTTTAGTCCATCAGCTTGAGGCTTTTGAACTTCCTTATTCCCATTCAGAACCTTCTAACAGTGAAGAAGATCCTAAAATCTCTCTTTCTGAGTTTAAACCACTTGATTTTAAATCCTCTTTTATACATACTCATCCATCAACTTATTCTAAATCTGAAGAGGAACTTAGTATTTATACTAACCCTATGGATTTTGAAGATCCTAAAAATATTTTACCTAAAGTTCATAATTTACTTAATAATCCTCAATTCTTCCATAAACCCAAACCTTCATTACCTCCTTCTTCTAGTAAAGTTGTTTCTCCTAAAAATACAACTCCATCACAACATCAAATGGTTGGTATTCAACCAATTGTGGCAGATGTTATGCAGCGTTAGTCCTTCCACCTGTAGTCCAAAGTCATGCTTTTCCTAATGGGTAACTAAAACATTTACCTAGATTTAATGGATTGATTAGGCCATCAGCTGAAGATCACTTAGATGCATTCCTAGAATTTGTTGATAACATGAATATTAAGCATGAAGATGTCTACACAAGACTTTTTGTTCAATCACTTGAAGGGAATGTTAGAATATGGTTCAAACAACTTCAAGCTAAGTCCATTAATTCATGGGTTGAACTAGTTAACATTTTCAAATATCAATGGTGAATCAAAAAGAATGTTGTTTATTATTTAACATAATTTGAAGACTTAAAAAGAAGCCCTAGTGAATGTGTAGTTAATTTCATTAAGAGATTCAATAAAATTTATAACAAAATGCATCTAGATTGCAAACCTCCAGTAATTGTTGCTAAGGTTAGGTTTTCCAAAGCATTTGAAGATGAATTTGTTGTAATGCTTAGGGAGGGAAAATCAGAAACTTTAGCAGACACGAAAACTAATGCAATCAAAGTTGAAGCTAATAGATCAGCATCTGCTAAATTGAAAGCTAAAGAAGAAAAGTCTGAAAAGAGGATGAAAGCTAGAGAAGAAGGTACCTCATCAAAAACTAAAGATGAATATCATAAAATCGATGAAATAACCTCTCTACTTAGAAATATTTTTAATACAAACTCAATAATGGAAACTCAACCTCGAGTAATCCAACATGTTTCAAACAGAGGACAAGTCCAATATAGAAGACCTTTTCAGCCTCAAATTTTGCAGAGACCAAACTTTGATCAGCAAATTCATCCTCCCCTGATGATTGATGATCAAGATCCTGAAGAAATTGTTCTTGTCAATACAAATGATGTTAACTATTTTGAATATCCATCATCATAGAATGTTATTGTCCCAATCACTCAAGATCGGTCTTTAATTCAAAATCAAGAAAATTCTCAAATTTCCAACTATCAAGCTTTTTCTGATTTTCTCATTACTCAATTAAATAGAAGGTATGAACTTAAACCAAGACAATGACTTGGTAGACCATTCAAAAAGGTTACTTTTGATTAACCTCAAGTAAAATCAATTGAAACACAAACACCATCAATTCAACCACAGAATCAGTTACAAGAACAAAATATTGTTGAAATTTTGTTCCAAATATTTTTAACATTGAAAAACAGTTAGAAAGAGTTAAAATTTCAATCCCATTATCTGAACTCTCCAAAGATCTAGGTTATAAACATCAAGTCTCTAAATGGATTCAATCTTAAAGTGTTGATGCATAGGTGGATGTCATTAGTTTACAAGATGAAAATCCTCAAGTTGTTTTTGGTCCTAGTTCAGATATGATTGATGAAAGTGTACCTCCAATTTATGTCATCTTGAAAATTCATGATTACCTTTTTATATAATTGCATGTTATATTCTAGTGCTTCCCTTAATCTAATGCCTAAATTAATCATGGATCAACTTCAATTACAAATCACTAGACCATATCATGATCTATATACTTTTTATTCCAAGAAAGTACCTTGCCTCGGATTGATTGAGGATTTAGTTGTAACACTTTCTTAGATCTTTGTAAAGAGTGTAGTCTTGGACACTATTGTTACAAACAATCCCCCAAAATTTGGAATGTTATTGTCCAGATCTTGTTGTGCTAAGTTAGGGGGGGAATTTTGCAAATGGACGTGTCTTATGCTACAATCCCAGTTCATGGAGGTGAACATTTAAGACTGTACAAAGAAGTAAGATTCGTCAATACAATCTATAAAGAAAATCAAGAAAATTAATCATCCCATTTATGCACTTGATCAAGATTTTGGATGCTTTACTTTAGTTGTTGATAATCTTCCAAATCCTCAAATCATCATTCAAGAAACTATCAATACCCCTCAAATCTTAAACAATGATATTTGGAAAATGTATTTTGATGGGGAATTTTCCAAAGATGTGGTTGGGGATGGAATTGTACACATCTCTCCTGATAAGAAAAATATAACCCAATATTTGAAATTAGATTTTGAGGTCACAAGAAATGTGGCAGAAAATGAAGCCCTAATTTTAGGATTGGAGTTAGTTGAGTCTGAAGTTGAGAACTTGGTTGTATATGGTGATTCAGCATTGATTGTAAAATAAATCAAAAACCTTTGTCAAACTAAGCATCCTAGGCTTAGATCTTATAAGAATGAAGTTTGGGTTTGTGTAGATAATTATTTTCAAGCCTTTAATATCACATCAATACTAAGAGAAGAAAATATTCATGTTGATGCTTTGGCAATTTCTACTAGTTCTTTTAAAATTCTTGATCCTCTGCAATTGAATTATCAAATTGAAGTAAAATACAGACCTTCCATTCCTGACAATCTTAAACACTGGCAGGTTTTTGAAGATGATGAATAGTTAAAAAAACGTTTTACAAGCAATAGATGAATTTTCTGCATTGCATGTTGAAGAACACAATAAGAAATCAAATCAAATGAGGATGATCAAAATTCACATTTAAAACAGAAAATTATTGATCATGATATCATTCGGTTATCAAATAATTACATTCCAAAAGGATTAGTTCCCCTTGCAAAACATTTTTATTATAATGATGTTTCAAAAACTTCATTGTTAAATTCACAGCAAGAAGATGTTTAGGACTATAATATTGGTACTTCTGAAGAAATCAAAAATGTTAAAATTTCAGCATCATTGCCTCAAGAAATCAAAGACAAATATATCAATCTTTTCAAACATTATAGAGATGTAGTTTCATGGTCATATGAAGAATTGAAAACCTATGACACACGCATTATTGAGCATAAAACTCCTTTCAAACCATAAGCTAAACCATTTCAGTAGAAATTAAGAATAATAAATTGAGTCTTGCTTCCAACCATTGAGAAAGAAATTAAAATGTTATTGGATGCATAAATAATTGTTCCTTTAAGGTATTTTGAATGCATATCCAATTTAGTACATGTTAGGACGAAAAATGGTTAACCAAGACTGTGTGTTGACTTAGGAATCTAAAAAAATTGTCTTTAAACGATAATTATCCATTAACAAAAATGGACCAACTACTTCAGAGGGTTTCATGTTCAAATATGATTTCAATGTTAGATGGATTTTTTGGATATAACCAGATTTTGGCTAGTCCAAAAGACAAAGAAAAGACAACATTTGCAACTCCATGGGGTATATTTATGTATTCCAAGATGCCATTTGGTTTAATAAACGTTGGAGCAACATTTCAAAGAGCAATGGATCTTGCATTCATTGGTAAGAGAAATAAATTTATTGTCATTTATCTTGATGATTTAACTGTATTTTCTAATTTTGATGAAAAACACTTTAAACACTTGAGAAAAGTTTTTGAAAGATGCAGGAAATATGGGATTTCTCTTAATCCCAAAAGTCGCTTTTTGCAATGAAATAAGGACTTCTATTGGGACATATAATTTCAAAGGAAGGAGTTGTAATTGTTCCAAAAAGAGTCTCATCAATTCAAGTAATTAGCTTACCTAGAAACAAAAGGGAAATTCAATCAGTTTTAGGAAAAATAAATTTCTTAAGAAGATTCATACCTAATTACGCTGAAATTGTGAAATATATTACTAATATGCTTAAAAAGGATCATGAAGTCAAATGGATAGTATAGGCTGGATATTATTTTTCAGGGATCAATAAAGTCGTTTCAGAAGCCCAAGTACTAGCAAGTCCAGATTACTCAAAACTTTTTAGTATCTTCTCCTTTGCCATGACACTATCATAGTAGCTATTTTACTACAAAGGAATGATGATGGATATGAGAAGCCAATTTCCTTTTCTAGTAAGGTGATGAGAGATGTTGAACTGAGATATGACATCATAGAGAAGAAATTGTATTCCCTTACATAGGATTTAAAATAATTTTGGATTTGTCTTACATTCTCTTGTTATTTCTTATGTCCCCAACAATGCAATAAAAAATTTTCTAACACAACTTGATAAAGATGGAAGGAGGGGAAGATGGATTGCCAAGATACTAGAGTTTGATCTAGATATCAGACCTACCAAATTGGTGAAAGGACGAGATTTAGCTAAACTTTTGGTTGAATCAAATTGTAAGATTCTTGGTATCAACACCATTTTGCATACCTCAGATGAGAGAAGAATCCACAAGAACCTTCTCAGACCTCAGGAGAGAAGAATCCACAAGAACCTTCTCAAATTTCAAATGAGGATAATCCACAAGAACCTTCTCAGATTTCAAGTGAGAAGAATCCACAAGAACCTTCTTCCAGTTCAGATCATGTTCCTCTTCCTTTACATATTGATGACAATTTTTTTACTTTCAGATTGGTATAAATACATTTTGAATTTTCTTTGAGATCTAAAGTATCCTCCTGAATTTACAAAGAATCAATCCAAATCTCTTAGACTTAAAGCTATGAAATATCGTATCATAAATGCCAATTTGTATTGGAGGGATCTTTTGAATATACTTTTATTATGTTTGACTGAAAGTGAAACCGAAGTCATTGAACAATTTCATGAAGGCATTTGTGGAGGACATTATGCTTGGAAGGAAACTGCATACAAAATTTTGAGAGTGTGTTTCTATTGGCCTAAATTGTTTACACAAGTCGGAGCAAAGGTAAGAAGTTGTATCCCATGTCAGATATTTACTGGAAAACAGAGGCTAGCAGCACTTCCCCTTGTCCCAATTTTAAATGAAGCTCCTTTTTTACAATAGGGATTAGATTTCATAGGTGAAATAGTTCCATCTTCCAGCAACCAACATAGATGGATATTAACGGCCACTAAATACTCCACCAAGTGGGTAGAAGTAATCCCTGTTAAGAATGAAACTAATACAATGGTCATAAAATTCATTGAAGAGAATATATTGTCTAGATTTGGGTGTCCACAACAAATAGTTATAGACAATGCACAAGCTTTCAGTGGCATTAAAATAATAGATTTTTTTCAAAAATATCAGATTTCATTGCATCATTCTACACCATATTACCACAAGGTAATGGGTTAGCAGAATCATCAAATAAACGTTTGGTTAAGGTAATCAATCAAGTATTGGAAGATTACAAAAGAAGTTGGGAGAGTCATCACAAATATGCAGTTTGGGAAAACAAAGTATGGCCCAAAATATCTACTGGAAAGTTCCCTTTCCAACTTGTATATGGAATTGAAGCAACTTTCCCTACACAGCTATCATTCCCAGTCATGAAATTTTTACAGAAATCATATGAAGAAGCTGATGATTTTTCAAGGAGAACCAATCAGATCATTGAGCTAAACCAAGCCAGAGGTGAATTCCAGCACAAACTTCGTCAATTTCAAAACAAAATGAAAAGTTTGTTTTACCGAAAGGCTAGAGAAGGAGATTTTAGACAAGGTAATCTAGTTTTAAGATGGGATGTTAGAAGAGAGGAAAGAGGTAAGCATGGAAAGTTTGATAATTTGTGGTTGGGACCATTTAGCATTCCAGAAATAAAGGGTAATAACACTTTCATTATGTGCAACCTAGAAGGACAGTATTCTTCATTATCAGTCAATGGACAATACCTCAAACACTATATTCCATATTAAATGCTTGCAATCATGTTCATTGTAAATTTCTAATTTTCTTTAAATTTTAGCATCAAAGTGTGTTTTTTGCAGCAAAGACTCCATAGCCCAAGGAGAAGGCACATGGGTCTGCAATTTCTCTACATCCCGCAGGGAGAAGCAATCTCCAGATGGAGCCGATGTTGTAATTTATTTTTATCCTAGTTGTTTTTTTATTTTTCCTTTATGTTAAAAAAGAAAAATAAAAATAAGAGAAAAGAGAATAAAAAAAGAAAGAAAGAAATAATGAAAAAAAATGAGAAAAAATAAATAAAATATCAAAATAAAATAATGAAAAAGGGATATAAAAAAATAAATATATAAAAAAGAATAAAAAATCCCAAAAGTTGTGTGTTAGTTCAAATGTCTCATTTTTATATTTTATATTTATCCTCCAAATTTTTTTTAAAAGGATATTTTATTTTTGTAAAATTAAAAAATATTTGGACACTTTGTCACCTTAGCGTACAAATTCAAATGGAAAACCCGCATATTAATATTCATCTCTACCTGGACCCAATTTGGCGTGAAGGATGCATTTCGGAGCCCCCTGCAATTTCGGAAAGTTAAACAAAAGGGGTGGGTGGTGGGAGGAGGGTGGGCGGGGCGGGGAGAGAGAATGATTCCCCAAAACCACCCACTCATATGTGGCAGCCTCACGTTAAGTTCAGGACCCCCTTTTGCTAAACCACCCACCCCCCCTCCAAAAACCACTTTCCCATTCCCACCTCTGCTCTCACCCTCACTCATACCCCTCCAGTTATCTCTCTATTATTCACTCCCACCAAATGATTGTTATATCATTAAATTTCTCCCGCCAAATAGTTATTTGACCATTTAACAATAAATCATTCCTGCCAACGCCTAAATTTATTAATTAGACGCGCCCAATAATAGTTATAGTATGTTTATTTGTTTGAATCTCTTCTTTTAAAAAAACCTCGCATTTCCCCACATTCTGATGTTTCGTTATTTCTTGTTCCAACAACACCAGTGTGGCCCCAAATTTCATAGATATGCAGTGATCTTCATACACCAGTAATTGCCATAGCCTGGTAATTTTCCACCCTAGCATATAATTTGTTGTTTATGATGTCTTCTCACAAAGGCAAGTCGAAAATAGTTATAGAAAGCCCTACATTTCCCTCTTATATTAACCTAGACGAGCTCCCTCTGGTTGATATGCAATACAAAATCTCAGAAGTCCAATGCGAGTTCGATCTTTATGAACTCCACAACTAGGAAAAGCAAAAATTCCTAGTTGTTAGTGATGAATTGAGTATTTGTCAATCTTTCTTGCCTCAATTTGTCTTTCCCCAAACTCATACCTTCAAATAATTTGTCACCTGGTGCCATCTCAGCTATATTCCCAGTCAGAGGGTTGTAATTGCCCAAAACAATGAAGTTTTATTTGCCATTACACCGGAATCCATATGCCAACCACTCCAAATCAATTTCCAAGCTCCTTTGCACCCCTTTTCTATTGATTCCCTCATGGATATATATCAGAAACTCACATTTCCTCAATGAGACGTTATCTTTGAGTCATTCTTACCTTAAAATTCTGAGTTTTCTAGAACTAATCTGCCCTATTCCACTTCAATTTTCCCAGAAATGTCAAGGAAGTCTATTTTCATGGTCGCTTGTCTGTTAGGTTACCCTATCGATCAATGGGTGGATGAAGTAATATTGGGATTTTTATCAGTGTTCTCTGTGGGTAATAACCCCTCATTGATTTTCAATTACAGTCAGTTTTTGTCGAACATTATTCATGATCAATTTCTAAAGTTTTATGTTGAATGTGCATTTAAACATCAATCGGTTCTTGTATATTTGCTACTATTTCATCAAGTAGATAGGTTTAAGTTCCCATTGCATAGGTTATATGTGAAAGGAAAAACTCAATCAGTCATTCACTAGACTTACTTAGTAAGGAAGAACACAAAAGTACTTCTTTAGTGACTTTGTAAACCAGTTTTTGCATATGTCCTTATGTCTTCTCAATAGTGATGTTATACCAATAATTTCACCTGAAATCAAAAGAATTTTTCACCTTACTGATCAATCCAAAGTTGGAGATGGGTACCTTTACCAGAATTATATAGAGATCAGAATATATGGATGTGAACTCCCTCCCTACAGGTTACCAGTATTTGTGCCAATAAGTATCTTTTCCTTAGAATACATCAAGCAAATAATGAATATGGACGATTTTAATTTTGTATCTAGGAAGGAGAAAGAAAAACTCAAACTCAAGGCACAGATTGGCCCTTTCATTATTAATACCAGAGCAGTAGCAAAGGAAGAAAATAATTTATTAAAGTAGATGAAATTCAAGTTGAGTTTTACTTGGTCCTATGATCCCTTGGGAATTATTTCAAGGTTGAGAGTTGAGAAAAAAACAACACTGTATGTACATACAGTGTTGGGTCCCTATAATACTAGTGATTACCCCATTACTATTGTAGTTTTACCCCTTATTAATATTGTTGTGCCCCTATTGTCCCCATATTTTTATTATTGTGCCCCATAGAATCCCTCTATTGATTTTTTGTGGCTTTATATTATTATTGTTAGGTCGGCTGGGTTATATTGTGACTCCTTAGACTCCTATATATAGAAAGGAGGTTTTGTCATTTGAATCATCCAAAGAATTGTTCATTTATGTAATGTAAAGGAGGTTGCCCCCTCGAAGAGGCTGAATTCTAAGTTGTTGATCTATCTTTTCTATCTTT
>APFE031308131.1:2247-20188 GCA_000404065.3 Pinus taeda | reverse complement strand
AAATATAAAACATTTTGGAGAAAACAACTCTTTTGAATTGTTTATGGAAAAAGGGTTTTGATATATCAATAAACAATTAGATAATACCTTTCACAAAATATATTTAAAATTAGAATTGAATTTTAGTGGTGTATAATTGTAGTTTAACCTTTGAGGCATGTATCATAAAATATAAAAGAATGCAGTCTATAAATATTTTAATATTGGAGCACAATTTCTAATAATTAAGACAGGCATCATTGAATCAACATCTAGGAAAATCTTATACCTGTATGATTCCATACATCCTCCTAAGGCCAAGTGGAATACCTATCAATGAATTTGATCAGGGCCTATTCATAAACGCTGTTAACCCAAGAACCTTCAATGAGACAAAATCATTACCTTAAGAAGCACAACTGTCTTAACCCTTGTCGGATGCGGCTTCAGACGATAATTGTAGATAATCATTATGAACCTGCAGGTCAAAGGAAAAATGAAGATTGGGGTTAACATAAAAACCCCAGCTTAAACCCCAAACATGAAAAAGAGTAGAAAAGGTAAGAAAATAGCAATGTTTTTGAAACATAGACATAAACCTTGTGCGCTGATGCCAATGGAGACCCCCTGTGGTCAAAGGTTCATGCAAAAACTCGGCGACAAGGTTCTGGAAGACGCAGTCACGAAACCCTGCCAGGTAGGTAGCAAATGAGCTAACGAGGGAGAAATTTGGGGTGTTAGTTACCCGAGCTTGATCTAAACCATCGTAGTCATTGAGTGAGCATCTTTGTTCCACACTATAGATACACCCAAATTTCTAAGTGATTTCCAAGTGTAGGGTAGAGATGAGGGTGAAACTTCCATAGAAATCCTTGAACCTTATGTGATACAGCTAAAGTGGGTTAAAACTTAAATGTTAGTATAATCGAAGGCAATATTAAAATTCATATTATAAAGAAGCTTTAACCCTTGCTCTTCGGGATCACTTAAACCTTTATGCACCTTAATTGTGAAGCAATATCATAATAAATGTATCTAAGGAAATTCAAATGAATGTGTAGGTGTATAAAGTGTATTCACTTATATATTTCTGAAAATGCATATTCATGAATGCTATATAAAGTAAGAACTCGATATGCAATTTTTTTTATTGTTATGCTGTAATTAAATGTGGAATGCCTGTAGATGTGACAAGTGGTATCAGAGCCATGGTTGCAGAGTTGTGGCCTCTAGATTACTAAGGGAATAATAGTCATTATGATGTTCACAAAGTGAGAGAAGAATAATTATGAAGAGAACAAGATTCATACCAAGAAGACCTGCGATGGAGGTAGGATCAACACCCTTTCGGGAAACTAATCCAGAATTGTGGTTGTAGTTGGGAGAAGAATCAAGCACTACTAATGCTACTATACTAGAAATTGTGCAAGAGCTAAAGAATGAAATGGCCAGATTATGAGTTGATAATGAAATGCTAATGCAGGAGCAAGAAAAAATTATGAAAAGTATGTCTGACAATCAAATCAATGACAAACCATTCCTGGTCCAAAAGAAGAAAATGTGATTGGAAATCAGGAGCAAAGGGGCGGAAATCCAAAATCAGAAGGCAAATAAGAAAATCAGGAGGAATAATCAGACAATATATCAAATCATAAACAACACAAAAGACAAAAGATTGAACTATCGGGATAATTTAAAAAAATAAAGCCACCGACGTTTGATGGCGAATAGGAGGAGGTTGTTGAAGCTTAGCTTATCAATATGAATAAATACTTTCAATTGAATGAATATGATCATAATTTAAAAGCTTTGTTGGAAATCTATCAATTACAAGTAAAATCCACCTTATGGTGGGCGGAAGTGAAAACAATATGTGAAAATAATTAATAGAGTATGACCTGAGAGAAAATTCTGAAACATTTTAAAGACAAGTATTTAAGTGAAATATTTTATGATGAAAAAGAAAATTTGTTTCATGACCTTTGGCTAGGATAGTTAACAATGGATGAATTCATAACCAAATTCACATGTTTGTTATGAAATGTTCCTTACATTCGTGAGGAGAAGGCCAAGATTTAGTGATTTATTAGCAATTTACCTACATTTATGAAAGAGCACCTGAAGTTTGACAATCTGAAAACTATGGACGAAGTTATAAGGAAGGCACACATATGTTATCATCAAATAAAACAAAAAGGAGATAGAGGAAAAAGGTGTACTAAGAAGAAAGGGTCTAAGGTTTCGCAAGGTACTAAAGTAATTAAACCCACGAATGTTAGGGGACCTTATAAAAACTAGCAAGGCTGAAATGTCAGTAAGACTCAGCAAAGGTTCAAATTGGCCAGTGAATCAAAAACTAATAAACAATCAAATAAAATTGAAATGGAACCAACAACTGGATTTCTCATACAATGTTGGGGATGTGGAGGACCACATTACATTAAGAATTGTCCTTACCACAAGGAGACAAAGAAGGTTGCATGGATTTAGGAAGCATCGACCATGGGGGAAGTAGAAATGAGTTTACCCAGAATTAATGTGGCTTTAGAAGATCATCAAGCTAAATATCAACCAACTATGGTGGAGTTAAAAGGTAATATATTTGGCTACCCTGTATCTATTTTGATTGATCTAGGAGCTAGTTTGAGTTATGTGATCTCCAAAGTGGTAGAAAAATGCAGTCTGCAAGTGGTTAAGTTTAAACATCCCTGGTTGGTGCAACTGGCAATAGGGGCTAAAAGAAGAGTGGTAGCTAATGTCAACAACTTCCCCATGGAGTTCATAGGTCATCCAATTATGACATATATGAATATTTTACCTCTAGGATCTTATGATGTTTTAATAGGCATGGGTTGGCTAGAGAGTCACTAGTCCTTCGTCAATTGTAAAGATAAAACTATCAATTATTTAACTGAAAAAGGAGTGAGACAAGACATTCAAGGAGTGAATAGGCCCCTAAAATTAAGACCAATAACCGCTTCCCAGTTGGTGAAATGTATTTGGATAAGTTTGTGTTGATATTTATTGACGACATACCAATGTATTCCCAAAACATGGAGGAGCACAAAGAACATTTGTAGATTGTTTTACAAACTTTAAGGGAACACCCACTATATGAAAAATATAACAAATGTGATTTCTTTAAAGAACAAATTCAGTATTTAGGACATGTCATAACCAAGGATGGAATTGTGGTAGACCCAGATAAAATAAAAACCATAATGGAATGACTAATTCTGAAAAACATGGCTAACATGAGATCATTTATGGGGTCGGTTGGATACTATAGAAGATTTGCTGAAGGATTTTTGAAAGTAGCATACCGCATTACCTCCTTGCAAAAAAAGGGAAGAACCTTCAAGTGGATAGTTGAGTGTCAAAATAGTTTTGACCGATTGAAACAATTGCTTACTACTGCTCTTATTCTAAGCATTACAGATCTAGATAAGGAAAATTTTATCTGCACAGATGCTAGTAAGGAAGGTGTAGGGGAAGTATTAATGCATGAAAGTCAGGTTATAGCTTATGAGTCAAGGAAGTTGAAGGAGCATGAGCAGAAATACTCATTTTATGACATAGATCTAACAATAGTAATACATACTCTCAAGATGTGGCAACAATATTTATTGGCAAACACATTTTTAATAATGAGCGATAAAAATAGTTTAACTAAATATTTTAAGAAACCTACTTTAAATTCTTGGTAGGACCGTTGGGTCACTTTTCTGAGTGAATTTGATTTTGAAATTAAACATTTGAAGGGAAAAGAAAATCGTATAGAAAATTCCTTGAGTCAGAAATTGAATTGTATTTATGAACTTTCATTTAGTAGAGCTGAGACTACTTTTAAGGAACATATCAAAGAGGTTGCCCAAAGAGACCCTGAATACCGATTTTTATGGCAACAAGCTCAAATCATGAACAATAGTGAGAAACAATTAGGATTCAGATAAGTGATGAAAATATTTTAATTTATCAAAATTAGGTTGTATTTCCCCAATCAGAAAAGTGTTACACAATTGATTCTTGATGAATATCATAGAAGCCCTTATGTGGCTCATCCTGCATATCAAAAATTAATTACTGCATTAAAAAAAAAGAATATTTTTGGCCTGGAATAAAGAAAGAGGTGGCTGATTATTTGGCTTATTTCTTAGAATACCAGTAGGTAAAGACTGAACACTAGCATCCATATGGGTTGCTTCACCCACTCCCTATTCTGGAATGGAAGTGGGAGACTATCACAATTGATTTTATTACTAGTTTACCCAAGACTAAGAAACAAAATGACTCTATAATGGTGGTTGTAGACAAACTCAACAAATATGATCATTTTATTCCTATTCAATCTACTTTTAAAACAATTCAAAATTGTTAAAATATTTATGAAAGAAATTTTTATATTGCATGGAATACCTAAAGAGATAATTTCAGATAGGGATGTGAAGTTTATGTCTCCATTTTGGAAACCCCTCTTTGAGGGCTTAGGCACACATATATAGTTTAGTACAGCCTATCACCCTCAAATGGATGGGAAAATCAAAAGGGTAAATCAAGTGATTAAAGATGTTTTAAGGATGTACGTAATGTAGCAGCAATCTAAGTGGGAGGACTACATACATTTAGTTGAATTTGTTTACAACTATAGTTATCATGCCTCCCTAAAAATGATCCCCTTTTAGGTACTGTATGGACATAGATGTAAAACACCCATAAATTGGGGAGGTCTCGAAGGCAAGTTGATGTTGGGACCTGACATGTTAAAATAAATGGAGGAGGCAATGAAAAAGGTAAGGTTGAATTTAAATGCCGCGTAGGATCAACAAAAGATTTATGATGACAAGAAACACAACTATTGAGAATTCCAAGTTGGAGACCATGACTATGTATGTCTAAAGCCCAAGAAAAGCACCTTGCAATGGGGAAGTTGTCCTAAGATAGCATCCCCATACTATGGCCCTTTCCATATTTTAGCCCGAGTTGGGCCAATAGCTTATCATCTGGCCTTGCCATGCCATATATGTGTGCGTAATGTTTTTCATGTTTATGTATTAAATAAATACATATCTAATCATGTTCTGGCAACGTGAAAAAACATTGGGACAATGTTTGATTTAAGGGGGGGAGATTTAACATCCCCTGGAAAACAAAACTATAAATAATAGTTATTTTAGTTAAGAGACATGACAAGTTGTCAGACTTTCGAAAGTCGAATGATAAGTGGGAATTATTTGATTTTTATTTCAATAATAATTTATGTTTTAATGTTGCAAGAATTATGAATAAATCATTTGCAAATTATGCCTAAATTGTACCTCGCTTGTCAAGGTGGTTAGTTAGTTATGGGTTAGGCGGTTAACTACCCATAACCTCTCCTTTCGAATAAAAAAAAAAAAAGGAAACCAATCGGGTATGATGTACCTGAGGAATCCATAAAGGAGAAGATTGCAAGATTAATTGTGCTAAGAAACCATGTTGAAATGTTAGAAGGATTCAGGCATCATGAAAGGTTGGACTAAGTCTAGTGAGGACTAGATAGTCTCACAGGCCGACTGTGCATAATATACTAACACCCTACTTGTGATGATAGCATGGGGGGAGACACAATGTTCGACTGTGCATAATATACTAACACCCCGCTTGTGATGATAGCATGGGGGGAGACAGAATGTTTACTGGTCTCATGGTTGGGAGGACAAGGCATTATTTCCAAGAGTTACATATTTGTATCAAAGTCGAAGGAAAACAAGTAGAACAGATGAGTACATATAACTTGAATTGTTTCAATAATCATTGTAAGAATTGGGAAATTAAGTTATGATACTGGAATAATAGTAAATATATGATGTGTCTAAGGATGAAAACTGGCATGAAAACCTTGAATTGTATAGATGAACCCTTAGTAATTTGTCTCCATTATTGTAGAAAATTAATTATATTGTTTTCCGTGGAAATGGGTATGCAACCCTTATTAAAGGTTATAAAAAAAATAGTTATATATAGTTGGGTTGGTTTCCTCACTTAGTTAGGAATGGCCAAGCATGGAAAAATCCATGACAGTTAATAAAATGACCCACAAAAAATATTTGTAGTCCTACACTTCAACCAAGAAAATCAAGCAAATAGTTGTTATACAATCCAAAAAGTCTCATGCAGAATGTAAAGACCTCAAAGATGATCAAATGATAAACTTGAAATGTTGTGGCAAGTAATTTATGAACAAAATGATAATAGGGTCGTAGGCCAGTCCTACTAATAGAACCTAGAACTTATGAATCAATATAAACCTTAGTATCTAGAAAGATTTGTTGGTTAAAACCTGCCTGGAACTAATTGTATAAATCCTAGGTACAATACTCTAATATAGTCATTGCATACCATGAGAAAATTGTACAGCATAAAAGATATGGAAAATTACAAACACGTTAACATTATGATACATTGTAACTAACCCATATCCATAACAATAAGAGAGACAACTTTGTATGTTAACTATCATTACTGGCAAACAATATAAGTAGTTCACTACAAATTCATTGGTAACCCTTGGCCTTATGCATTAACCAAATGTAGATCCAATAAAAGTACAAAGAAAAAGAAAATACTAGTTCTAGTTTGATACAAAATTAAAATTAAATATAGAGTCTTCAATTCTTAGTTATGGGCTCGAAACGCTCTTCTCACGTAACAAAAACAACAATATCCAGGGCAATATACCAGAAATTGCAACACCTTATACATATTTTTCCACATATTTTCGGCATATCATAGAACCCATGACATAAAGAGGGCAATGCACCTGGAACAAGGAGAGAAAGAATAGTAAGTCAGCGGAATTCCAGTATCATCGGCAAAGAGCATAGGAAAGAAAAATGGTTACCTGCAAAACACGCACAACAAGTTACTATAGGTTTAACAAGCTAATGGTAATGAATTGTAGAATTCTAGGAAAAGATTGTACCTGTATGATTCCATACATCCTCCTGACGCCAAGTGGAATACCTGTCAATGAATTTGATCAAGGCCTATTTAGAAATGGTGTTAACCCAAGAGCCTTCAGTGAGACAAAATCATTACCTTAAGAAGCACACCTGAATTAACCCTCATCGGAGGCGGCTTCAAACAATCATTGCAGACAATTGTTATGAACTTGCAGTTTAAAGGGAAAACGAAGATTGGAGTTAAGAAACAAACCCCAACTTAAACTCAAAGCTTGCAAAAGAGTAGAAAGGGTAAGAAAATACCAAGGTTTCTGAAACATATACTTAAACCATGTGGGTTGATGCCAATGGAGACCCTCTGTGGTCAAAGGTTCATGCAAAAACTTTGAGGCGTGGTTCTCGAAGAAGCAGTCACGAAACCCTACTAGGCGGGTAGCCAATGAGCCAACAATGGAGAACTTCAGGGTGTTAGTTATCTACTCTTGATCTAAACCATGGTAGTCATTGATTGAGCATCTCTGTTTCACACTGTAGATGCACCCCGATTTCCAAGTGATTGCCAAGTGTAGGCTAGAGATGAGCGCAAAGATTCCAGAGAAATCCTTGAACCTTATGTGATACAACTAAGGTGGGTTAAAACTTAAATGTTAGTATAATCAAAGGTGATATTAAAATTCATATTATAAAGAAACTTTAACCCTTTCTTGCTAGGATCACTTAAACCTTTATGCAGGTTAATTGTGCAGCAATATCGTAATAAATGTATCTAAGGAAATTCAAATGAATATGTAGGTGTATAAAATGTATTCATTTATATATTTCTGAAAATGCATAGGCATGAATGTTGTACATGAATGTTGTATAAAGTAAGAACTCGATATGTAAAAAAAATTGATTGTTATGTAGTAATTAAATGTGGAGTGCCTATCGATGTGACACAATCACTAATTACATGTTGACTATAGATTCTTCTATGTAGTTTCCTCACTACCACTCTATCTTTTCTCCATAAATTTCAATATCATAAGCAAGTATGTTAATGATGTTCCATATGGGTAAATCCCCTCTCTAGGAACTTTACCTTATAGCTTTTCTTATAAAACCAAAAACTTCAATAATCCACTTTCACATGCTATAGTTTTAACCGTTGTTTATGATATATATAAATATATAAAATTTCCAAATTATATATATATATTATATATATATATATATTATTAATATATTAATTATTTAAAATAATAATATTTAAATATATGTTGACGACTTTGATATTATATATATATATATATTATATATAATATATTATATATTATATATTATATATTATATATATATTGTAAAATAAAGATAATATTAGAAATTAGAAAAATTTAATTTAAAAATAAATTACATTGTCTTAAAAGCTTAGGATTAAAAAAATGAAATATGAGTTGATTAATCATAAACTAGAAAATAAAAATTGTCTCTTTTCTTTCACTAACATAAAGAAAAAATATTAACATTGCTAAATTAAAATTAAATTTTCACTAGTTAGTTTTAGAATATAATTTAGTTAGTTTTGTGTTTTTTTTTTTTAATTTTAGCAAGATGAGATGTGTAATGAAATTACCTATTTTGATGTTTATTATGGATTGATGCTATCAACACAAATATTTAATGTATATAGTTGTTCTTGTATTACCTATATAAGAAGTTACAATCATAAGTTATAAAACATATAGTCTAGAGATCACTACGTTGGTGCCAACTTAACTTCAAGCGTCCCCATGAATGATAAAATCTCTTTCATAGATCAATGTGCAAAGGCATTCTTCCCACTTGATTGATTCTAGAAATTATGATAGATGAATGGTACATGGCTACATTATGTTCATGTTATAGATGGGGGGAATATGAGCACAATGGAAGGGGAAAATTCATAGTGTTATATTCCATAATATGTTAAAGGTGCCAAAACCTATCATAATTCAATGGTCAACCAATAGTGAGGATAAGCATCATTGGCTAATATCCTTGAATGCAAGTTATCTCATCACTATGGTTCAAAGAAATCCATGCCTCTTGAAATGACCCACTAGTTGTTCTTAAGGAGGGTAGAGTTCCACTCCTATCCAATTCCTCTAGGTTTTAGATCATTAATCCATTTCTTTAGGTTTGATTAAGAAAATCTCTTAACCAATCAAGAACAACATTAAGTCTTACTACAAGACCATATTCCATGAATTATATCCTTTTAAAAATCACATAAAATTATATTATAAACTTAATCATTAAATGACATGTAGATCAAAACATGCTCTATGGGTTGATTTTTTATTTTTATTTTGTGAATATGATGATTGAATATGTAGAAAATGCAATGGAACTGCTTCCAAATTCTCATTTTCAAATTAGAAGTTTCCAAAATTCTTATATGATATCAAAACCAATCTCTTTTTAGGGTGTATATCCCAACCTATATCAAATTTATTTCATTATTGAGATCCAATGGTGTATATCCCAACCTATATCACACTATTGTGTGGTTCATATCGTTTACTATCGAAAGTATTTTTACCCATTTACAAAATTCCCAAAAAAACAAAACACAAAAAATGTCAAAAATAAGTTGCAAAGGAGTTGGAAATATTCTTCTCAACCCACAAGGGTTATGGTGCATTGTGCACCTCTAAGTGTGCAACACCGACATTTTTCCTCACAATGATATCCCCAATTTAGTTATAGTAAACTTGGACTACATGTCTCTACTTCTTTTTAAGTTATATCATTAGTATAATTTTATACTTAACGAAATTTACAATTACACATCCATACAAAATAATGCAAGAGACACAAATATATGAGTGGGTGGTACAAAACAAGTCTAGCACTTGGAAATGTTTTATATACCAGTATAGATCCATCTTAAATATGGATCTAAAATGAACCAAGAGGGATCAAATTTCTTCATGTGCAAACTTCTTTAGAGTGCAAATAAAATGTATATTTTTTCATTGTTTAAATTGTATTTTTGAATGCTATATAGAGTATATATAGGATGAAATAAACATTTTAACCATACAAAGACCATGATATATACATAATTGTTTTATTATAGACAACATTATTTTTCTATTTAGAGCATAATTTTTTTTATTTGAAAGAGGCACGGCTCATTTTGATGGATAGACAGATGGAAAAACTTACACATCCCCCTCATAGTAAGTTATAGAATGAGTCTCTTGGTGCATCAAGAATGAGAAAAAACTTTACATAAACTTTTCCCACTTGGCCTTATAACTCTTGGACATTCAACCGATTCTAGGGCTCAATTTCTCATCCAAAAACATTTTCTAGACGTTTCCTATATGCTTATAAAAAAAAATTGGCCAAAATTTAGTTCATATGTTGTGTATGTGTTATATTATTTCCATGTATAGAGTTAGTCGCTATATGTTGCGTCGGGCACAGCAGGGGGGGTCACAAGGGGGGAAGTTTCGCCCCCGTGTCGGGGGTTTTGTAGGGGGTGTTAGCCTCTTTGCACAGGATCGGGGCAGTGCCACGATAATGTTTTTTTTTATATGGACCCAATAATAGTTGGGAAGACCCAAAGATGGTGGGCAGATCTACCCATGGTTTTTTGCATGGGCTTTTCACATGGTTTTGGGCATGATGGTTTTCTTTCCATGGTATTTTGTAGATCCAATCAAGGGAACTTCAGTTAAGTTCTAATCCAGGGTTGATGAATTGGGGTTTGTGAATGTTTCAACATGTATATATATGTATTGTAACATTGAAAGGCATATAATGAAAAATCAATCTAGTATTCCCGTTTTTTAGATCCAGGGGAAAATCTTTGTTTATATCTATTTTATGTTCTCGCCATTGTTTAGTTTTTTGTTTGAAGAATTCATTTCCAGGTAATTCCTGTACAGGGTTAAAACCTACATTTGGTATAAGAGTTGTTTCAGCTTCAAGTGGACACCTTTGTTGCTGAGGGGTTTTTCTCTCGCCTATGGTAGACCCTGTTTAGTGGGAGATCTGTGGGATCAATTCTTGTAGTGAAAGAAGATGACGACTATTGGAAATATAGAGATTAATAAATTAAATGGAAAAAGTTTTGAGTTGTGGAAGCTCAAGATGGATAATCTATTCATAGATAAAGATCAGTGGATCACGATAGATGTAGGTACTAAACCAACAACAATGTGAGTAGAAGACTAGGCAAAATTGGATCGGACGGAAAAGAGCACGATACATTTGTGTATCTCAGATTCAGTATTGTTGAATGTATCAAGGGAATCTATGGTGAAGACTTTGTGGGACAAGTTAGGGACTTTGTACCAATCTAAGTCTCTCATGAACAAATTGTTCGTATGGAAAAATATGTATAACCTGAGGATGAAGGATGGACACTCATTAACAGAGCATATGAACGCATTTAATATTGCAGTAAGAAAGTTGTTATCTCTTGATATAAATAATTCAAATGAAGATAAGCGCATCAGTTTGTTGTGTTCTCTACTAGATTCGTGAGATAGTTTGGTTTCTTCTATAGGTAGCAATACAACTACCTTGAAGTTTGATGAAATAGTCTCATCTTTGTTGTTGGAGGAGATGAGACGAAAAAACATAGAGAGACAAAATGGAGATGCATTTTCTATACAAAGACGGTCCCAGAATAAAAACAAAAATAATTCCTCAAGTGGGAAATATATATCTAGAGGGAGATCTAAATCTCGAGGGATACTTGTAAAGGTGAGATGGAAATGCATAAAAGAAGGGCACTACAAAAAGGACTATAGATCTAAATTTCCTAAGAAAGGAAAGGGATATGATGATGCTCCTTCTATAGAGGCAAAAACCACCTCAGATGAAGGTGGTGATGTGTACATAGCTTCTTCTTCAATTATACATGTGCATAACGAGGCATGGTTGATTGACTTAGGTGCATCCTTTCACTTCACTCCCCATAGGGAGTGGTTCTGCGAGTATGAGAAATATGATGGTGGTGATATCTTCTTAAGGGATGACAGGAAGGACAGAATGATCGAACATGGAAAAGTCAAGCTGGAGTTGCAAGGTGGAAGGATTAGAACACTTCCTAGTGTTCTGCATATTCCTGCATTGGCCAGAAGGTTGATTTCTTTAAGAAAGATGGATGATGCAGGTGTAAAAACAGTGTCCGAGAAATATACCTGCAAGATGGCTCGGGGTGATGAGCCTCATCATTGGGTAATTATATGGGCCTTAATTCACCTCCTTGCTTAGTCAAACAAACTGCTCTCACAACTTATTGCATACTTTTGATTATATTTTGTTTATGAGATGAGTTAGAGTTGGATATTTTTCTTTGTGGTCTAATGTGCATTTAATGCAGGATTAAAGGATAAAAGCAAGGAATTTTGGCAAAGACCTTGGTCAAAACTCGAATGGGACAAGGGAGGGGAATTATAGGAGATAAATCCTCCTCATTTACTACCCCTCCATTCGAATATCCCTCCATCAACTCAAAGTGCAAACAACCAAATCATGAGGGCTAGAAGGCATCCATGCAAGTGAAAGACAAAGCACCAATTTATATCGAGTTTGGGAGCCAAGCCTCCCTAATTTTAAGGAAATCGTTGGAGACTTCAGATGTATAAGTAGAGAGGCCTAGGATGTCAGTTGGATTCAAATTTTTATTGTAAAACTCTACTCTATTTTTGAGCTGCAGGACTTGTGACAATTTTTAATGTAATCCATGGTTTTGATTATAAGAATGAGTTTTGTTTTGAGCCAGCACTGAGTTAACTCAGCGGGCTGAAGCTCTTGGGTTAGGGCCCAACCCTAGCAGCCAAGGCTCCTCTTTATTGTACATGTATTCTAGCATAGATTCCTAGTTTAGTTGTTCATTTTCTTAAGTAGCTGGATTTCCATTACAATAGTGTAGAGTAGATCGATTGTATGTTAGCTTGCTTCCATTTGTGCCTTATTTCAATTAGAAGGTTAGCAAGGAAAAATATCACCATAAGGTTGTCAACAGGTGTCTTGACCTCACCTACTCCCTCTAGGACCATGACTTGAGGAAGAAACCCTTCAGCAACCCCAAAAACACAAATTTTTAGTTCTTGCATGAGCTTTGGAGTTTGTTGTCTTGGTTCATCACTCAGTTCATTTCATTTTCATCTTTTCCATTACTCTATTTTTGCAATAAGATCTCACTCATGTTCTCATTTCCTTTAGCACTTTCTTCATGCATAATATGGGCAATTGATTCATGCTTTTCTAGTTTATTAAAATGTATCTTGTTGCATAGTTATTGGAAGACACACATGTTTTGACCACTGTAGGTACTTCAGGAGGAGGTCTAGACTTCATCACTAGCATCCATCTTCCACCTCATCCACCTTAACCATCTCTTGTTCCACCATCACCCTCACTAGTATTTTTGTCCCTTTTCATTGAAATTCCCCTAGACACATTGAGCGAATCTAGCCATCTCTTCTCCTGGATATTAACTCCTGGGTGTTCCTAAACCTTCTAACACCCTATCCCACTCCTCACACACCTTTTACAAGCTTCCCAACACCTCACAATCATCTCACGGTTGTATCCTGTAGTTTCCTATAATTCCTACACGATCATCCTCTAGGTTTCTAGTACATCCTTTAGGTTTTCTTGAAATTGCCTGTTTTGAGGCTGAACTGATGGGGAACCTCTAGGAGGTCACAAAAATACTCCTAGGACCCTTCCACACCATCCAAAAACTCCATAGACCTTATATCCATCCTCAACCACCTTCCATCCACCTATCACATCCACAAGAACAATTAAATTGCATGCTTGATTTTACCAAAGAAAACCAAAAAAGTGAAAGCAGATTTAGTTTAGTTCTACCGCTTACACATTAGGATGGTTTGAGGCTATTTACTTCTATAACTTAGATAGGATCATTAGGTTAGTTTTGATTTAGCAATTCTTCTTAGCATAGTTGTTTAACTGGTTAATTATGATATGGTGTGATTTAGCATTACATATTGTTTTCTTCATTAATGCAATAGAGTAGCTCTCCTAGAGTAGATTTTCTCTTATTCCATCAAATAATCAAGCTTCTTCTGACTCTATAGAAGTTTCGCTTAGAACCCTTGGGGTCTCTCGCCAGATGAACATTGACAACAGGCAGGACCTTCACTTTTACTTGTGCATATAGCACTGTCACCTCCAAGTTTGTACGAACCCCGTGTTGATAAGTAAAGCTAGTAGCTCAGGAGTTGTAGCATCCTTGCTACAATACTGGTGCTCATCACCAGGAGCACTGGCATTGATGTGGGGAATTCATATTAGAAATATGTACAAGTTTTTGGGTATCACTTTTATTGATGGGTGCAATAGTTATGTGGTTCCTGGAAGTGGAGCAGAAAACCTAGTGGTCTTTAGAGAAAATACCATGATATGGCATGAAAGGCTTGGAAATATTGGAGAGAAAGGCCTTCAAATACTGCATGGTAAGGATATTGTAGAAGGCATGTCTAATTTCTCTTTGAATTTTGATTTCTGTGAACATTGTGTATATGGGAAGAAAAATCAAGTGAGTTTCCCGTCCGGTGCTAAGAGTGCGGAAGGGATATTAGAGCTTGTGCACAGTGATGTGTTTATACCTATGTTGGTTCCATCAGTAGGTAAGTTTGTGTACTATGTCTCGTTTATCGACAACTTCTCAAGGAATACATGGATATATTTCCTGAGGAAGAAATTCGAAGTATTTGATAGGTTTAAAGAATTTAAGGCTCTAGTGGAAAATTAGAAAGAGAAGAAGATCAAGGTGTTGAGGATAGATAATGGTGGAGAGTTTTGCAAGAAGGAATTTGAGGAGTTTAATAAGAAGTGTGGTATAGCATGATAGAAGACTACTCCATACACACCTTAGCAAAATGGATTTGCAGAAGGAATGAATAGGACATTGATGGAAAGGGCAAGATGCATGCTCAGTGGAGCTGGATTAGGTCAGTAATTTTGGGGAGAGGCAATATATACTGCATGTTACCTGGTTACAAGATCACCTTCATCAAGATTAGAAGATAAAGCTCCACATGATGTATCAACTGGTAAGAGACCCTCTCTTTCGCATCTAATGGTATTTGGTTGTGATGCATATGTACATGTTCCAAAGGAGAAAAGAATCAAGTTGGATACTAAATTTGAAAGGTGCATATTTATTGGGTATAAGGATGGTTTAAAAGGTTATAAGCTTTGGAACCCAAAAACAAAGAAGTTTGTGTACAACCGATATGTGGTGTTCAAAGAGGTGAAAGATGTTATTAAACACGAATTCCTACCAAAGGAACCTAAGAAGATAGGGTTTTAACTAAAGGAGGAAGAATCAGACTCTACAGTAGAACAAGACTTATAAGAGGAAGAGCCACAAACCCTAGTTTTTAGAAGATCATATCAAGAGAGAAGGGAACCAGAAAGGTATAGTCCATCTGATTTCTATTCAATTTTTTCTTTATCTATTACTCATGATGATCCCAGAACTCTCACGGAGGTAGTGGAGTCAAAGGATGGAAAACTATGGAAAGAGGTCATGGTTGATAAAATTGCATCTTTGGACAAAAATGAGGCTTGGGATCTGGTGGAGTTGCTGGATAGAAGGAAACACATTAGCAACAAATGGGTGTTTGAGAAGAAGATGAATGTAGAAGGAAAGTTGGAGAATTACAAAGATCGATTGGTAGAAAAGGGTTATTCTCAGGTGTCGAGAATTGATTTTGGTGATATATTTTCTCTTATTGCCAATTTAGCTTCTATTGGATTACATTTATTTTTTATTGTTGCTTTTGATTTTGAGGTAGAACAGATGGATGTGAAGACAACATTTCTTCATGGAGATCTGGAATAAGATATCTACATGAAGAAACCTGAAGGCTTTACAGTGAAGGGTAAGAAAGAACTGGTATGCAGGTTAAAAAATTCTTTGTATGATTTAAAATAGTCAACAAGGACGTGGTATCAGAAATTTGATTCATATATATGGGGAATTGGTTTCACCAAAAGCAAAGTGAATCAATGTGTGTATTTTAAATTAATTGGTGATTGTATTATTTATTTGGTCATATATGTGGATGATATGTGGTTGATTGGAAATGACAAAGAAATTATCCAAGGTTTGAAAACCCAGTTTTCCTCCAAATTCGACATGAAGGATTATGGTGCTGCAAATTATATTTTAGGCATGGAAATTAAATGAGATTAGGCAATGATGAAGCTTTGGGTAAACTAGAGGAAGTATGTCGAGAAAATATTGCAGAGGTTTAATATGCAGGATAGTAAATCGAAGAAGGTTCCTAACCTTGTACATGTAAAGTTATCTGTTGAACAATGTCCTAACACACAAGAAGAGGAATATGGCATGTCCCATGTTCCATATGTGAGTGCAGTTGGTAGCTTGATGTATGCAATGGTTTGCACTAAACCAAGCATTGCACATGCAGTGGGAGTATTGAGCAGGTTTATATTGAAACCAGGGAAGGAACATTGGATAATAGTTAAGCAGGGTTTCAAGTATTTGTGTGGCATTAATGATTATGGTTTGTGATACCAAGGAGGACTAGGATTGGACAAATTTTTTGAAATTTGTGACTTTGTTGATGCAGACTGGTTTGGATCTCTAGATGAAAGAATGTCTACAAGAGGGTATGTGTTTAACCTACTTGGAGGAGTAGTCAGTTGGATGAGTAAAAGGCAGTCCACAGTGGCACTTTCAACTACAAAGGCTGAATACATGGTAGCCACTCATGCAAGGAAGGAAGAAATTTGGTTGCAGAGATTGTCTTCAAGTATGGGGTTGTTGCAATGAGCTATAAAGATAGATTGTAACAACCAAAGTACAAATTTATTGTTGGGTCCCTTTAATACTATTGATTACCCCATTACTATTGTAGTTGTATCCCTTATTAATATTGTTTTGCCCCTATTGTACCCATATTGTTATTACTGTGCCCCATAGAATCCCTCTATTGTTATTTTTGTGGCTTTATATTATTATTGTTAGGTCGGCTGGGTTATATTATACTCCTTAGACTCCTATATATAGAAAGGAGGTTTTGTCATTTGAATCATCCAAGAATTGTTCATTTATTTAATGCAAAGGATTTTTCTCCCTCAAAGAGGCTAAATTCTAAGGCATTGATCTATGCTTTTTTATCTTTTTGTGAGCTGGTTTCATAACATTGGCATCAGAGCTTTGGATTCTAGGGTTTCGCTGCTCCAAATAGGTCATCGTGGCATTTTTTCTATAACTTTTTTTCTATGATGTCTCAGAAGCTAAAAAAAAAACCATTTGAGAATACATCACACTGCACATTGGGTCCAAATTTTAGAGCTTTTCGCACTATATTTGCGGAGATATGATCTAAGGAAGTTGGTCTTTTTGTAGACTCCTGAATTACATTCCAAACAGGTGACTGGGGGAAAATCGTCATAACTTTCTCTCTGGGCATTAGATTGAAATTTCATAAGAAGTTACAGAAAGAGGATGGACTATAGTTTCTTTTATATATTTTTCAGAGCCAAAGGTCGAAACAGTGACTCGTGGCATGTTGTACAAGTTTGCTCTACTGAACTAGTCTATAATCAAGTCACTATGGGAGATTTCGCATAACGCTTCCTTGGAGAGTCCAATTTGGATCAAACTGGTGGCATTGGAAAGAGGACACAGAGGGCTACTGCATATTGAAATTTTAGAACTAGATGATCGGAAAGTATAGAGATACATCGGAGGCAATATCGAGCTCCTACAAAGTGAAAAAAAGTCTATAGATTTTTTAAAATTTTTGCTTAAGCTTGGTTTGAAAATTTATTTTGAAGGAATTCAAAGGGCATAGTAGAGAATTATTATCGTTAACTGATGCCCTGAGGAAAGAAAATGCAAACACCTAGTAAACAACCTGAAAGCTCTAGCATGACTCATTAAGAAGAGGAAGAAATGCTACATGATATATCAAAATTACAAGACCAAGTGCAACAAATGTCAATCTCACAAAAGCTAACAGAAGCTA
>APFE031308127.1:107862-138120 GCA_000404065.3 Pinus taeda | reverse complement strand
TTGAAAATAACTTTGCTGCACTATAATTTATCATCTGAGTGATTTTCCATCAAGGACAACACTTGTCTCATAATGCCAACATGAAGTTTTAAAAGTGTGGGGATTCATTCACTCAAACTACTCTGAATCTCCATCTCATTTCGTTCACCATGCTTTCTATATCAAACATTTCACTTTATGTTTTGCCAAACAATAGGAATGAGCTTACCACGCATATCAATTGCCTTCTTAAAAGGGCCCCAAACTCACCCCAGACTCAGAACATGCACCAACTAAGCAAATGCAAAGACTCCAAGGACTTGACAAAGGAACTTGTTGAAAATCCGGAAGCTACGCCAAATATTGCAACTTTACCAGGTGGTCACTTTGATATTCAAAACATGAGCGTGGACACATTGAGGGATGAAGTAGTTTCATGTATAGTATCAAGTATGGATGATTGCATTGACTCCGCAAATCTAGTATCCATTAAATCTTCGGAATATCAGAATATTGATGCTAATTGTATCACCAAGGGTATTGCTGAAGTACTGCATAGGATATTAGAACTGCAAGCAGGTATTTTTCCGATGCCCGTGCTAATACCACTGGTTTTACTATGATTGAAAAACTAACATAGTTTCTAGACATGGTGACCAAGAGATGCGTGACATTTTGGATGATATTCCCTATTCGAAGAAAGGATATGCATAAGAACAAATCCGAAAAGGGAAGTAAAAGTGATTCTCAGAATTCATGTGCTATTCCCAGAACAGTCAGACGTTCATCGAGGCTTTGAGATATATTATGAAAAGTTTATGAATCAATCAGAGCGTTGAACAATCATTCAATAAACCAAACGTCGATACCAATCAAATGTTAAAGCAATACAGGTATCTCTGCGTGGCACAACAGATTCATTCAACATCGTTCAAATGATTCAAAACCGCATTCAACTTCTATCATAACGCATTCATTCAACATCATTAATATTCAAAAACCATACGCATACCATTCAACTTGTGTATCTCTGCAGTGGCCTCAATGCCAAAACCATGTCAGGCCTCAGCACTAAAACAGGAAATGACAGTATGGACAGATGTGCAGTGCTGGCAGAGGTAGGTTATTTTAGGTCTGAGGGGAATAAAGGCAGAGTCAGAGGTCAAGTAACGCAGGACTGACATATATATAGAGACCGCAAAACAAGTGGCTCAGATTGGAGCAGGACCAGCAATCGCCTGCTCTGATACCATGTTAAACACACATAGGAAACATAAAATAGGAAAGATAAATCATGTGAGTTCATTTTTTTATTAACATGAGATATACATTTATAGTACATTGTTGTGACCATTGGGATTCACATCCCAAGGTCTCTTGGACTCCTTTTGTCCATTCGGCTTCCACACTAACCCATTGAGGATTAGGTGTCCAACACTATTCCTAATAGTTTGTCCCAGAATTCACCTAGCCCTAATAAACCTTGGAGGTCCATGCTGTCTAGTTTACCGCATTAGAAAAATCCTCAAAAGAAAAGAAGAAAGGCAAAGGCAAGGGTAAAGCTGATGCCCCAAAACAGGGCCCTCCCAAATCATTTGCTAGCGAATCTTTGCAATGGAAGACTAAGTATCCCTCTACCTCATTTGTGAGGAAGATGACTACACTAAGGATTGTCTGTGACAATCCAAAGTTAGCCGCTTGCTCAAAGGGACCCCCTCAGTCCTCAAAGAGTTGTTTCCGTCTCAACAAACCCAAATGGTATACCAACCTCAATCTTCTTCCTTTGGATCTCAAGTGTTCATAATGAGTACGACTATTAATGTGGCTACTAGATCGAAATATTATCAAACCCTTGCTTCAACAATTGGGAAAGAGAAAGAAGTTGCACCTTCTTCTTCTACCCCAAGTTCTGGCCCTCTTCAAATTGAGCACCCTAACCCTGATTCCGCTATTCGGCCACCCTATCGAGGTGTGCTACATAAATCCTCGTATAATCCCAATGCCCAAGCCACTCAACACTATAATATTGTTGAGGATTTAGCTCAGGTGCCATTAGCCATGTCGACCCTCGAGGTGCTCCAAAGCTGCCCATCACAGTGGAAATATTTGTTGTCAGCTATCGGGGGCATCGATCCCAACAATTCAAATTCGATATGTTTTGATATAGAGAAACATGTTTCGTGTCTCCCTCATCAGATTTCCTTTCTTATCCAGGTAATCATCAATGAGAAGACCATCCATCGGAATGTCATCGATGAAGGTGCCTTGACGTGCATCATGTCAACCACATGCAGGAAGGCTATTCGTTCACCTGTTTTGAACCAATCTCTGAACACTTTGGAATATTTTGACGGGCAATATTCGTGACCCTTTGGTGTATTACCTAACCTCGCCATCAATCTGGAAGGAAAGACAGTTCAAGTTGAGGTAGAAATTGTTGACGCCAATCTCAATTACAATCTTCTACTTGACCGAAGTTGGACCCATGCCATGCATGCTGTGGCCTCCTCTTTATTTTGCGTGATTCATTTTCCCCATTAGGGAAGATTGTCAATGTCAACCAACCGCCTTTCTTTGCCTCTTCCTCCTCCGATGGCAATGTTCCATACGTCAAGCACATTGGTGCTCCCTATGAGAGTGTGGGGGTAGGTCTTTTCAAAGATTCTGCCTTAATGTGAATTTTTCCACTCCCACCTCCTCATGTTGCCTCTGTCAACATGATCTCGGTCAAATCTAATCTGTGGGTCATACCTTCACTATATCTTGTTGATGCATGGGGCGAGGCCATGCTAATTAGTCCCGCCGAAGTCAATTACGTGGAAATTGTTTCGGCTTCAAGTTCTGCATCTCTGATTCTTTTATGTCAAAGACCTCTCTCAATACGTGCTCTCAATCCTCGTGGCTTGGAAATTTGGAATTGCCCGATCCCTTAACTGAGACCTTCCTTGCTAATGAAGGTATCATGGAAGTCATGTCTCTTGAGGAACCACCTTGGATCGATACTCATCATTGCTCCTCATTCCTACCTCATCCGATAACCATGTCTATGTCTCTTGACAAGTTTTCTTCTCAATTGTTTATTGACTTGTCAGTTTATCCTGAAGTGGTCAAGATCTTTCAACTGAGAGCTCCTTTATCCCTTTATGGATTTAGGATTTTTCACCCTCCTCGAGTTTTCACCGATTGTCCTCTAACTCGTAACCCTCCCTCATCCAGAGGGCATGGGGGCAAAGCCTTATAAGAGTTCTACTCTATTATTTGGCTGAGTCGATGCTTACTCATCATGTCAATGGTAAAACTTCGATGTTCATCTATGTTGATTGATTACTCGAGTCCCAGCATGGACTATCTCAAGAAGTACTATGCTTAGGTCATCTTGCATGGTTACTTGTGTACATTAGTGTGTCATTCATTTTTATACAATGTGGTGTTCTGCGGTAGTTTTCAAACATCTTTCCTATTTACTATGCTTTTCTTTCTTTGCAGATGTCTGCAACTCCCCACATTGGTTTCACTGATGGTGCTTGGCATAGTACCCAGAACCTACCATCCGTGGCATGGGCTATTTATAACCCTAATGGTGAGTTGATTAACGTTCAAGGTATTTTTCTAGGTCGCGCAGCTAACAACATTGTTGAATACAGTGCGGTCATTGAACTATTGTCAAAAGCCATTTATCTTGACATTAGAGAGTTGGTTGTCAACCTAGATTCACAACTTGTCATCCTTCAACTCAATGGGAAATATTTCGTCAGAATCATCAAATATTGAGAATGCATCTTCGTATTTGTCTATAGGAAAGACATTTTGATTATATTACATATCATCATATTCCTAGACACATGAATATATTGGCAGATGCATTAGCAAATGATGTGTCGAATAGACATTTACGAAACATGTAAAAGCACAAAATAAACCATTTGTACCATAGTAGACAAGAAAATACAACATCTCTCTCTCTCTCTCTCTCTAATTAATCATATAATATACATTACATACATACATACATAAAAATATACGCATACAATAATATGATAATATATAAATATATATAATTAATATATTAAAGTTATATATTATATATATAATAGCTATATATTCAATATAATTAATATATATATTATATACTATATATAAAACCGATATATAAAATATATATATATAAAGTTAATAAGAACTATTATATTATACTAATATGTTATAGATAAACTATGTATTATATGTACATATTAAATATATAACATATCATATAAAATATATAACATATAACATATACATACACCAATAGAGAATATAATATAATATAATAATATATATAATATATATATTATAACATATATTATATATATATACATATATATATAATGTTTGATACATCAGAACCCCAAAAAATAATGTGTGTCTAAAATAACATTAGCGGCTTACAAGCCTCATATATCCATGGCACGCAGGCCTCAAACAATGTAAGTGCTAGACCTAGGAATTAATTGACATGGTGATCATGGTAGCATGATATGGCTTGTGCAACATGAGTCAGTAATCTATGGATCCGATCCAAGACTCCCATCATGTGTCTTTTGTATTGACGAGGAATGTCTCCTACCTGAGCATACTCCGGGATGCCACGAGTCAACCCCTCAAGATTCCTCGCAATCTCCTCCTCATTGTCACTCCCTTCCTGATAAGGAGCAAAAACATTAATATGGTGGGGGATGCTCCTGGTGATTGGGGACATCCCAGCAGGCTACTCTGGCCCAACTTCTGCATTAACAAGAGAAATGTTATAAGCACATATATACCAAAAACAATTAAAAAATATCAAAATTAAAAAGTTGATTTTTTACCTTCATCATCAAAATCCTCTCCATCTGGAAAGGGCATATCTGGATCTCCACAGAAGTTAGTGCCATTGTATGGCCAGTCCTCCACTACAATCTTCTATTGTTGTAGCCATGAAAAGAATGTAGGTCGGTATGACATGTGCTGACCCCCAGTGATTGTGGGCCTCAAACGACTCTAGCAGGGCATCTGCAGATTGCTTGGCATAGGAGAATCTACTTCATTCAACTGATACTGGAACAATGGTACCTGTTCCAAGAAAAAGGTCACAAGCACAGATCCGAAGCAAAATTGCTTCAGATTTCCCACCTTAGCTTTGGACAGTTGGCGTTTGATGTTGATCTTCATGGCCTCGGCCCAATTGAAGATTGTAGGAGATGTACAGTTGATAGAATAAAGAAACTTTGACTTGTTAGTATCATGTTCCGCCTAGGACCCTGCCACCCTGTTGATGGTCAACAGAAGCACTCTCAGTGTCAGATCCCAAAAACTGGAAATTCTCTATCTTCCCACTTTTGGATTTTAGGGCCTCAGGGCAGTGTTTAACAAGAAATGAAGAATTGTTTGCCCCAATCGGTCCTGACCCATATAAGTTCACTGGTTCCCCCCGGCAGGATAGTTCAGTGATGGAGTATATATTTGAAGTTTCCAACTCCATCTCCTGGTCATCGATGACAAATATCTCCTATTTAATGTCCTAAAGACTAATTAGGTACCGAAGCAACTCAGGCTGGGCTTACATCCCTAACGTGAGAAAGAATTTGAGGAGCCCACAAGCCCTCAAAGCTTCCAGGAAATTTAGGTCATTCATTGCCTGGGTGTCAACATCCTCATGTTCCGGTTCTTTAGTCCACCATTTTCAACAATTCTTTCTTGCAAAAGCCATTAATTTGAGTCAAATGTCATGCTTGGCCCATAAAATTTGAGTTTAAACGATGGTTTTTTGAGGAAATAGGGATTTTTCCCTATTCATGACACCAGTGCGCTTGTTTTAAAAACAGTTGCATCGAACGACATGGTTGGCTTTGTTAATCACCCTCGGCCGACGCGATTCTGTGCCTAGAGTTCACGCTGACAGAGGGCAAAAACATTTTTCAAAAACCCCCTCAAAAAACTAAAAAATTGGTTAAAAATAGGAATAAAGGACATGGAAATGGAGCTCAGGGCTTTGGATGTTACCTGGAACTGGCGGCTCGTCGATTGACCTCCCACATCTCCTGCAATCTGCTCCAGAACAATTAGGGAAAAAGTGATTAAACAATTTTTCACAGCAAGGTAAAATAGTAAATGGTAAAAATATATTTACATTTCTCCTTTCTATTCATTTTTCATGAAAAAAGCAAGTTTTTGTAAATATTTTGATCTATTTTGCCTCAAGAACTAGATAATACACTTTACCTTTTTATGCAGTGATAGGTGATGGATGTTCGATGATGATGATGAGTCACGTTTTAGTTCTTTTCTCAACTCGTTAAACTGATATGAAAAGATGGCCGAGTATTTTTCCCTTTTGACTCGCAAAAGAAAATAAAATGGGGGGTCCACTTTTAGCTCTTTTCGGACCCTTTAAAAGAGAAAATATGGCTGAGTGCTTGTCGTTCCGAACTCGTTAATAGATACGAAATGTCATGTGCCCAGTATAAGTTTACCCCTTTTTCGGGCTGGGAGGTACTATTTACAAAAATGGTACTCCTTGACCGAAATGGTCAAGTGGTTCCCTCAAGTATTGTTTTCTACCTTTTTGGGCTCGAGAGACACAAACGTACGAAAAGGGACCATGTGGATTTTTCTTTTCTGTGTCTTTCTCAAACTCTCTAAACATGAAAAAGACACTGAGCTACACCTTTGTCGGACTCGTTAAAATATTAAATGACATTGTATTCGTCACCATGACGAATGTGAGCTTCTCCTTCCTAGGGCTCGCTAAACTTACTAGGTCGGATTTGTCTGAAGGATGAACTTACAGTGAAAGCATATGCTATCCTCTTCAAGCTTGTGATTAAAAAATAATTGGGGTACCTGCCAGAAATGGTGGAGGAAATTTGAAAATCTATCAGTTGTGTCGCTAGATCACTCTTGAACATGACACTCTTTGCTTCGTGTCGGGTTTGGATATCCTCCTTTATATCGTTGACCTTCCTAGGTTGGGCCGTTCATTTTTGTCTTCCATTTGATCTTTTCCACATCATCATGACCATCGATCCCATGGATCCAAAAGCTACCAAACTTCCAGTTGTGTTGCCGATATGTTCAAGAGTTGTCCTTCTGCAATTACACTTACTTCTGATTCTCTGTGTCATCCAAAATCATTTTGCATCCTTTCGTCTCATGTTGATGATGTGGGAAGCATTGTGGCCCTCCTTCGACATGGTCACTTTTCGATGACTTCAACTCATTATTCGGGAAGTTGACCGAGGGACTCCCTTCCAGTACCTTAGAGCTTGCATGCCATAATGGAAAGTTCTTTGCACTCAATGACAAGTTCACATCATTGGCTTTCGATCGAGTGATTTCACAGGTGTTAGACTTCAATTCCTCTATTCACATTCCATGGATTGTGTTGATAGTACATTGAGGACCATTGTCATTATTGGTGGTTTCTCTCGCACTTGTTAACAATTTACATCATTGACTGGTAATCAAGTCACTTTATAGCATGTTCAATGTCAACACATCCATTCACATGTTAGAATTTGTACTTTGATTGGGTCGTGTTGGAGCGCAAGACCCTGGACTCAGATCACAAAAGTCTAGGTTGCAAAGTGACGTGACATGATTATGTTGATATGCATGTCTCTTTTAGATGGATGACTGCGACCATACCATGAGTTATCATATGTGATCCATCTCATTATTGGATGGTTGTGACCATACCTTGGTTCCATTATGATCCTCTTGATGGATGGTTGCACCCATACCTGGATCCATTTACATGATCATTCTTTGGATGGTTACGTCCATGCCATGATTCATGTATCATTTGATAGAGTTCTCAGTTATGTATATGTATTTGTACTTTCTTGCAGGTTTTTCGACGACAGACTACAGTTCCCCACACTGATTCATAAAGCATTTCATACCTCACTCTAGTTTGGACTTCACGCTTTAGGGGGCATCTATTACACAACATTTTGTCACTGTCCCTATACTCCTTGTCCCTTGATCCTAGAGGACCTCTACAGTGAACCCCACATGCTTTTCCTTCATGAAAAAATTCTCATTATGTCCCTCTTCATGAGTAGATCAATTCCCTTTTGCACCATTTCCCATGAAACTTCTATTTTACCCAGTTTACAAGACCGAAGTTAATGACCTTTTCCTTCCCCATGCTGATGTGCAGAGATTAGCACTATCCCTAGCACCGGTTCTGTTATGGAAAGTTTTTTAAATTTATAGCCAAAGCTTCCAACTGTAGAAGCTTCGTAATGGAAGTCTGGTAAATTGTTTGGCCGGATGGGGTCGAGGATGTCAGTTTGGGCTCCTTTCCCCTATAATGATGGAACTACTTGAAGGGATAAGACCTTCTACCATGGGAAGGGGATCCATCTCCCATCCATTCATCCTATATAAACCTCCCTTCTTCCCAAGCACAAGCTAGTGTTAATGTTGGTGTGCTAGTGCTATTTTGGTTTGGATTAAACAACAAACTATTCCTAATTGTAGCTATCTAGTTGTGTGAGGGAGAAGTGTGATTTGGTTTGTAGTGAAGCCTAAAGAGAAGAGACTTAAAACTATTGTTGATTGAGGCCATCATGGAATAATAGTAGAAGTGTGTGGGAACCTGGTCTTGTCAGAGGAGAATCGTAACGTCAAGACAATGGTTATAATATCTCTTTAATATCAATATATATGCAACTATCGATTGATTTCCTACACATTTTTTCATCTTACATATTCACGGCTTAATGTTTCTTGACTTGTTAAGTAGGTTGAATTACAATTTGTCTATTATCATGTTTGTTGTTTGTTGTTGTTTACTTACTTCAGGTGATTGAAGAAGGAAACAAGAGATAGCTAGAGCAAGAAAGCAAGGACATCACCAAACAGGATAAACGTACTAAGAGGTAGCCCCTGTTAATTGGTTCTAACCTAAGGAAATCTTTCATAGAATGTATCTATTGTGGTTAGACCCATTATCAGGCTAGAGGAATTTGTTTGTGTCCACACTTATAATTTTACTTCACCACACATAGTTCAAGTGAAGAATAACAATTCTTATTCCTTTCACAAGGTAGGTGGCATTATCTCCAAGAATAATATTTAGTTTAGTATTCTCTCACCTAAATTTGAGATAACCTCCTCATATCGAGTGAAATGCCTTGAGGATCTAATATCAATTAATCACTGATCCAAGGTGTCCAAAGGAAAAGAAATAGATAAAGAAGAATTGAGATAATACTCATTTTTGTTTTCAACAACATTATTTTCATCATACCTGGTATTTCTTGTTCTCTTGGGAGGTTGATTATTTCCTTCTCAAGTAGCAAGAGCATTCCTTTTTCCTTTGTAGTTAGAGTTTTTGTTTCTTTGATTGTTGTTGTTTTCCCTTGGAGGATTCTTCTTGTGAGGAGATTCTCTATAATAGTGGCCAAAATTGTTGCAATTGAAGCATATTCCTTTACCTTTTCCTTTGAATCCCTTCTTAGATCCAAAACCCTATGTTATGCTCCACAATATCCTAAGGCTGAGAAGGGAGATCGAAGGAGGTAACCTCAAATTACTTGTGGTTTAGTAGATATCCTTGCCAAACCAGAGAGGGATCTATCTATGAATTCGCAACCAATGAATGACTGGAATGGGAAAGGGATTTAGGCTAGATATGTTAGGTTTAGGTAGGGTTTTGAAAATTTAGGGTTTTGGTGTTGGATAAAGGATGAAAACCAAGTAGCTAGGTCAAAGGATCAAAGAGTTACAATAGCAAAGATATGGAGGAGCAAGGTAGCAATAATTTTGTGATGGCTTTAGGGTTTTTTAGTGTAGTGTAGTGTTTGGAAGAATCAAAATGACTTATTGAGCATGAGAAAATGAATTCATTAAGAAAGGAAGAAAATTACACAAAATGAAATTCCCATAAAAACAAAGCTTTATGCAAATAATTTTGTTTACAAAATTTAATGAAAAAAATGAAGAAATGATGGATGGAAAGATAAGATGAATATATTTCATATAAATCTATAAAAGAGAAAATACAACATCACAAACTTACTGCACATGAATTCCTATATAATAGTTGCAAACTGCATCCTTTGATTTCTTGAAAATGTTCAAGTACAAGCTACAATAATTATCTCCTCTGATTTACAACATTTTTCACTCTGAAATTCATGAAATATATATAATTAGCTAATCCATGGACTAAGCGAGTTGAGATCAAACATATCCTTAAAGATATAAACAATTGCATTAAATCTGACACTCCTTGCTAGGAATAGGGACCAAATTTCTGAAAATAGGGGTCAAAGATTAACTCATAACTCTTGAATCGTGACATATATTGCAAAATTGAAGGATGTTTGTGTATATTAGCTTGTTTTGGAGATAATCCTCTCTCAATTTTCGTATATTCATCTTCATATCCTCAAAATATGTGCCATAAAATAATTACTAAAAGAGGAAATCTTTAAATGCTTAAATTTGTAAAGCTAGGCTGTAAAGATCCAACAAAATATTCCAATCCATGACACGTGAAGAAAAAAAATAGGTTTTTTATATTTGTCTCGTGATTGACAAAACCTCCCTGGGTTTCCCAAAATTTCTTTCCAGCTTTTAAAAAAGCGCGCCAAAAAAAATTACTAAAATAGTAAAACAAATTTAAAATTTGATTTTTTGAACATAAGCCTCAAATCTTGCTGCATATCTCCAAAATCATAACACTTGTGCATAAAATTAAGGAGGTTTTTTTTTTGGTTTGTTATTGACAAGAACCTCTTTCACTTTTGTAAAATTCATGTCCATTACTTCATAAACTGATTTTGAAGTAAAACTCTTCTTGTGTGCAGCAAATGACCTCAAAATACCCATGAGATTTTCTGATGATACTTTTGATGATGACCATGAACTTAGGCTTGTGATGAGAGTAGAATATACATTATAAATTTAGACATTGACTCAAGACCCTTTTCCAACCAAGAGAGATGTCAAATTTTATTTGAAAATATAATAATTTGACCCTAAGACCCTATCCATAATATGAAAAGAGTACTTTTGATCACTGTGACTATTGGACACTAATGTTGGCTCCAAATTGGGATGGAAGCTCCTTAGGAGGTGTCAAGAACACCATAGACTAGGTAGCCTTATTCATTGGGCAATGGAGTCACTGCAGCTATAATCTTCAAACTGACTCAAATTAAACTGAAAATTGAACTGTAGCATCAACTGCAAACCCTATTGGAAATAGACACTGAAAAATATGCTCAGAATGTTGAGCTTATTCAACACATCATACCTACTCTAATAGATCCATAAATACTTTGATCAAGTGAAGTCAAAGATCTATTATAACCAATCAAGTACATGAATAATTGACTGATGCTTGTATTCAACTCCACCAAGCATAAAGAAATATTTAGAATATGGAAACTCAAAATGATACTTGAGTCCAAAACCTATGTTGGTGAATAAAACAAAATCCACTTTTTCTGTTGCTTGCAAAAGACTGCCCACGGGGTCTTGAAAATCATGAAACATTACCTCTAGTTGATTATCAAAAAGAAGGGATATGCTTTCAAATATAATGGCTAATTGTTCTTCTTCATTTGGTTTATCCTTCTTAAATGGAAATGTAGTAATGTGATCTTCCATACCATCCATATCAGAGGCAAGATTTGTATGTTCTTGCAAATATTCAATTGAGGTAGCCAAATCAGCATCAACACAAATATCTACAAGTGGTTTTTCATGTATATAAGAAAAATAATTGTCTAGGCTTTGAAAAATTCTATATCTTGATCATTTGAAGGTTCCTAAACATGTTCATCAAACTCAATACAACAAACCTATTGTACAATGTTTTTGACCTCAACGGATAAATCATGACTCTCTAGAGTTTCTATACAAGAAAACTCACAATTCTGATTTGTACATATTTCTTCCTGAATTAAGAACTCAAAAGAGGAAAGGAATGAAAGGCAGATAGAAAGAACATATTTATATATATCTTGATTTCTTAAAGATTGGAAAGGATGTTGCAAATTATCATCAACTTTGTATGATGGAAGATCACTGTCATCTTTTGAAGAATTCTTCTCAAGTTCGTTGTCATCTAGGGTAGAATCCATCATCTTTTCATGGTGGTGAAAAGGGTTTTCATTCAAAACATCTATGATTTCATCATCAATAAAATCTTAATTTCCATAAGCACTTTCCAGCTCTTGAATAAAATTCTCAAAATGATCAAAACAATCCTCAATCAAAAGCAAAGAAGGATAGGCTTCTCTATACTTCTAAAAAAATACTGAGTGAAAATATTTGAGAGAATAAATACAAGCAGGAGGCAAGCTTTCATACCAAAACTGTGCTCTTTCTTGTAATGTGATCATAAGCATATTCATTAAACAATCTTCATGAAAATTAATCCTCATCTTATGCACTCTCATATGAGATCTTATTAAATGAAGTGCAGCATCATCACCTTTTCCATCTCTGAATTTTGGCAAGTATGTTTTCCAATCTACCTAAGCCATACAATTTGGAAAGCCTGGAACATGATATCGATGCATAGGAGCATACCTTCTAGATTGAGAACTCATTTATATTTTTGGATCCTACTGTAGTGGAGTCCTTGAATCAAGTTGGAGTCGCTAGGTGAATGTTTTAGCCTTCATATGTGTCCGACTATTGTCGACCATCAACAAATCAAATCTAAAATTTGATGATCTTTCCCAAGGAATATGAAACTTTTCGTTGCCTGACAATGGAGCAGGTTAGTTATGCCTTTGTGATACTTTAAGGTTTTGTTGATGTAGTGTAGGATGAAAAAAATAGAGGTCAAAATGAGCGTGGAAAGCGTGAATTAATTTATCTGAAGACAAGAGACACAAACATGATGTTCTTAACAAAACAGAGCTTAAAAATAAGAATTATGTTTATAACCTTTAAAGAAAACCATTGAAAGCAATAAATATGGAATGGAGATGCATTTATTATTCATATAAAACTATAACAGAGAAAACATGATCACAAACTTACTACACATGAATTCCTAGATAATAGCTACAAACTACATCCTTTGATTTCCTGAAAATGTTCAAGTACAAGCTATAATAGTTCTCTCCTCTGATGTCCAACATTTTGCACTCTAAAATTCATGAAATATATATAATTATTTCATGTCTAGACTAAGGGGTTCGAGCTCAACCATCTCCCTAAAGATAGAAACAGTTGCATTAAATCTGGCACTCCCTGCCAGGAATAGGGACCGAATTTCTGAAACTAGGGGTCAAATATTAACTCGTATCTCTTGAACCATCACATATATTATAAAAATTAAGGAGGTTTTTGTATATTAGCTTGTTTTTTAGAGAAACCTCTCTCTATTTTTGCATATTCATCTCCATATCCTCGGAATATGGGCCACAAAACATGACTAAAACAAGAAATCATTAAAATTTGCTTAAATATGTAAAACTAGGCTATAAAGATCCAGTAAAATATTCCAATCCACGATACTTGTGAAGAAACTGAAATATATTTTTGATATTTTTCTTTTTCTTGACAATAACCTCCTTGGGTTTCTCAAAATTTCTTTCCAGATGTTAGAAAAGAGCGCCAGAAAATAATTACTAAAACAATAAAACAAATTCAAAATTTAATTTTTTAAACATAAGCCTCAAATCTTGTTGTATATCTCCCAAATCGTAACACTTGTGCATAAATTGAAGGAGGTTTTTGTTCTCTCATCTTTGGTTGACAAAATTCTCTTTCACTTTTTTAAAATTCATGTCCATTACTTCAGAAAATGGTTTTGAAGTAAAACTCTTCTTGTGTGCAGCAAACAACCTCAAAAGACCCATGAGATGTTCTAATGATACTTTTGATGATGAACATGAACTTAGGCTTGTGATGAGAGTAGAATATACATTATACATATATACATTGACTCAATACCATTTTACAACAAAGAGAGATGTCAAATTTTATTTGAAAATATAATAATTTGACCCTAAGACCCTATCCACAATATGAAAAGAGTACTTTTGATCACTGTGACTATTGGACACTAACAACTTGCCTTCTTGAATTTCATGGACCAACATCATTTCTCCTTTTATCTTGTGTAGATAAACAAGTAGGTTCAATTCCATTAATAGATTTATCTCTCTCCATCATCCTTATTTCCTCTGGAGTGCATCTAGCCAATAGCTCATTGAAACTTAGTACCTTGACATTGTTGAGAATGGTAGTGACAAATGTTTCCCATGGCCTTGTAAAACCTCCAAGTGAAATAAGGGTGAGTTCCCTTTCAACAATGACTTCTCCAATAGATAGAAAATAATTCTTTACTTGATTTATTCTCATGAAATATGCTTGTATAAACTCTCCTTTTTCAATTTTGATATCCTTCAACTTGTTCTTGAGAAAGAGAATTTGATTTGCATTGTAGACTTTGAAAATCCCTATCAACTTATCATACATTTAGTTGGAAGTTCCTAGATCATAACTATAAGAGATTAAATGCTTTTGAATATTTTCTTAGCTTTGACCTCTACTTTTCTACACTTGGTTCTAGCAGCAACAAGTGCATTTCAAGGAGGCTCCACCACTTTCCCTTGCACATAATCCAACACTTCATGTTACTCCAAGGTAAAATCAAGAGTCATCTTCCAATAATGATAATTTTATTTCTCATTGAGCTTATCCTCTATCTTGAAATAAGAGTGAGTAGCCATGCAGACTCATTCCAACATACATTGTTCTGCAACAACAATTATTCAACAATGATTGTATTTTTTGTTCCTTGGGCTTGTCTTCTCCTGGGCTCTAATACCATGTTAAATTTTGTGGTGTGTTCTATGCTTACAACAATTACTTCAATTTTTTATTATCCCAATGACACCTTTACTTCAGATTCCAGTAGCAATCACATTACAACTTCAGTAGCATTCACTTTAGATCATCATTGGCAGTAATTGTAGATAGAACATCAATAATAAGTACAAGAAGAGATGATATGATAAGTGAATTTTATACTCAAGATACCCAAGAGACATGCCTCTTCGTAAATTGGATCACATATCTTTGTAAATTAAATTCTAGTAAGTTTGTACATTTACATTTTTACCCATATTTTTTAAAATGTTGAAGAACATGTAAATAAGGTGGGCAATAACTCCTCATAAGTATATTTATTTACATATTTTTCCTTATCCCATATTTTACACAAATACTTGCTTAAATTATGGTAGGTAGTAACTTATGGTAAACATATTATTTACATGAGTATGAGCTATTTTCAACATATGGTCATATCCTTAGAGACATGACTCTTCAACACTAATTATTAGTTAATTATTCATTATTTATGGTTTATATATATATATATAATATATATATATATATAATATATAATATATATATAAATATATATATATATAATATATTATTCATAAAAGGCTTCTAGGAAGGGGACATATCCCCAAGTTTCACTCTTTAACATAAATGGATTGTCAAGGTATAATCAAGTTCTAGTAGTAGAACCAAATAGATTAAATAACACATTTAGGACTAAGCGGGGAACTTTTTCTTTATGCACATCCCATTCAGACTTACCAATTATAGCGCTACCTTTCAATGAGCCATGGACATCACATTCTATGGAATGATTGGTAAAAGTGTAGTCATCTACTTGGATGATGTAAGCTTTTTTTTAAAGAATATATTAGATCATATTTATCATATTAACCATATTTTCAAGTGCTGTTGCAAGAATGGAATTTCATTGAATCCAAAAAAGAGGATATTTCATGTGTCCAAAGGTAACCTCTTAGGACATATCATTGCAAAGGGTGGAATCAAAGTTTTTTTTTTCTACGCAAAGGCTAAGCTAAATTATATTAAAAAGGAGAAAATATATACAAGAGGGCGAAACCTCTGAGAGCACCATTGTAATGTGCAGCTCTCTATCAAACTGTCAACAAAAATGTCAATTCCACTAAGGCGAGTGCCTCTTACAATGAAAGGGTAACAGAGTAGAGAGTTCATGCTCAAAATGTATCATTACAAAACATAAAATTTCTTGAATGCTGAAGATAAGAGAGTTCATTTCTGCGGTGGTTTTCTGCACCCAAGATTCCGTTTCCAGAATCGAGTTTGCAGGTCCTGTGTCCGCGACCATTCAAACAGGCTTCAACATCCGAGCTGGAACCATAAACTGCAACCATGACCTCTGTACATCCGCTACCAAAACCTCGACCAGACCAGACCAGACGGGCAGCAACCAAACATACATATACTAACGAACATATTTCTGCACCCAACTGAACGCGTCCCAACGAACAAGACCACGACCATGACCAGAGATTTTCAAAAAACTCGTCCTTCAAAATAGTAGAGATTTTCCAGCAGGTTACAAGCATACCTTCAAAAATCAAGCAGGTGAAGACCGCTTACTTGTCATAGTCCGGCTTATAAACTTTAAACTCATCCAGAGGCTCCCAAGAGATCTCCATTCCCTCTGGAACATCCTCCAACTTCATGTCGGGAGGTAGTATTGGGTACAGGGTGTTGGCATAATGGAAGTCTGGCAGCTTGGACTCGCCGTGCACCTGAGGAGCTGAGGTGGTAGCGTCTGCCTGTTCCTGAAGACTCCTGGGCTGATCTTGGGCCATTACGGGCTCATTCAAGTCCAACATGCTGCCAATTTCCGCCCTGGCTTCAACTTGCTCCTCTGTGGGTGCCGGCGAGCTCTCAGCAACCAAATTGCTTGGAGATGAAGGGGCATATGACCTATCCTCCCTCCGCCCACTTGGCGATGAAATGTCAGAGCTCCCAGGTAAGTGCTCCTCCGAAGTGCCCTATGCCCCATCTTCTTCCTCGAAGATGATCGTTATCAGTGCCGAAATAACAGGCCTATTGGTTCTGCGGCGGTAATGAAACCTGACCGACTGAACTGAGTTGAAAATTGACTGCCCTGAGTCCTCTGTTTTGTTAGAGGAAGGGGAAGCACAATTCAGGGGAGAAATGCTCCTTGGACTGCGATTTCCCCGCCTACCAGCCCCGCTTCTTTGGCCCTGATGGCGCCCCCGACGTGGTGTGGCCCTGTATCTGGGAGCCATGCTGATAAACCAATGAATCGAGGGTGAGAACAACCCTGTAAATCTCTGAACCACGCACCAGGCAAGATGCTCAGTGTCGCCACCTCTAGAGTGCCCCCTCGAGCGTTTCCCCTTGCCAACAATTACACTCAGAAATAGATAAGCTGGGAGCGGGGACAATTGCCTGCAAATAGGCATTAACTCAGACCCTTCCTTCTCACCAGGCGCCAGAAATGGAACCCAGTCGAATGACTGCTCGTCCTCCTTCGCCATCCTGATATGCTTTGAACTGCAGTCCTAAACTCGACGCAGCAATGAAGAGCATTGAATGCTCTTCCCTTCTGGCGGCCAGCGTTTAATGGCGTTCATTGTAATTGCCTCTTCCGAGAGTGAGACAGCTGCCCATCGCTCTCCCGCGTGGCAAACTGTTGATTCGATTCATAGCAGGACAGGCACCCGCATCCGGGAGTGGAATCAAAGTTGATCTTGAGAGGGTTAAATATATTTTCCAAATCCCTTCTCCTGTAAACTAGAAAGTGACACAATATTTCTTAGGGAAGATAAATTTCCTACTTAAGTTCATCTCTGACAATGTGCAAATTGTTAAGCCATTATCAGAAAAGAACACCATGGACAAGTTGGTAAGATAAATATTTAAGATGGATTTCCATATTTTTTTTGTTTGATAAATGTGAAGGAAAGGTATCATGCTCTAAGTATTGTTGTATGTTTGAATACCAAGGTGTGGTTGTACTTGTAGGATTAAATTTTTGAAGGTTATACATCTCTACTTCATGTTCCAACCCCAAGGGTCTTCTTCTGGTGAATGATGACAGCTACCATGGCCTTTGATGATGTGAACTGGTTTTAACTCAATATCATATTTTTGTAAGCGCATCATCTAATTCACTCTCCTTTCACCCAGTTCTTGTTGCACAAAAAGTGTTATAACTACTAGATGAGGCACATAGATAATCATATGAGATTTTAGGAAGTAATGCCTAAAATGTTTAACTGCTTTGTAAACCACATATGTTTCTTATCAATAGTGATATAATTTAGTTCATATCCCTACAAGCCAACACTTATGAAATATATAGTCCATTCATTCCCTTGATTATGTGTCTGCATCAATACTGTTGCAATCGACACGTCAGAAGCAAAATTATACAATAGGAAATCCTTGCCAAAATCATGACTATATAACGCTGGAGCATCATTTATTGCCCTCTTAATCTGGGAAAATGCATATTTTTCCTTCTTATCCCATTTGTATGTAGCATATTTGTTTATTATCTGAAATCACTATAGTGGTGTCTTACTTAGATGCCTAGAGCCTCTAGATTCAGAAAGGGTGTTGAAGGATTTATATAATGGACCAGCAGTTGGACACTTCGTGGGTGATACTACTGCATGTATAGTGATGAGGGTTGGTTACTATTGGCCCACATTATTTAAGGATGGTCATGCTTATGCTCAAATGTTCCCAGTGTCAAAGGTGTTCTGGTCATGATCAAAAGTCACTCCCCCCTCCAATTTCTACCTATAGTAGTTGAGGAATCTTTCCAACAATGGGGATTAGATGTTATCGGTAAAATATTTCCTCATTCATCAAAGCAACACCGATACATTTTAACTACAACTAATTATTTCAGTTGGTGAACTGAAGAAGTTCCACTAAGACAAGTTAATCATCAAGAAGTCATTGTTGAAAATAGCAACAAGAAATGCTAAATATAGAAGTGCTAGATTTAGCACTGCTATAAATAACATTTCGAGATACCTTCCTATTTTAGTTAGGCCCTGAACTAAAATAGAGAAGTAAAAATTCGAATTTGATCTTAACAGTTGTTTTTAAAATAGTTAATTAATTCATCTTGAGTTAATTAGTTGTAGAAAGTCAAACATGAAGTCTATGTGGGGACATGCAATATTTATCCCATTGATTGCAGAATTTATCCATTAGTTAAAGAGATAAGGATGAGTTGTAATATTGAGTTGTAATTAGTTGGCTCTGTTAACTGAGTCAAGTCTTGTTAGATTAGTTCAAATAGTCTCTCTTTTGGTTTTCAAGTGTCAAATTGTGTTTTTACACATGTTTAAAGTATCCATGATCATTCCTAAGTGTCGTTGGATCATTAGAAGTGGAAATCACACAATTTTGAGTCATAGTACACTTTCTAGCCACAACACAAGACTTATGTGTCGCGACCACACATACTTTATCTATCATACTTGGAGATGTTTAGGAACTAAAATTTTGATGTATAATTCTTAGTTATAGGTCCTGTCTAAGTTTTACTTATGAATTGAGTTGTGTCAAGCTTGATTTTTCTCCTAACTCAATGTCGTTTCTAAGGTTGTCACCCTTCTAGACTTAGACAATTTTGACTTCGCAAGCCAATCCTCTAGGCTAAGAGGACTGCACATAGCAATACCGAGGCTTAGTGGAGACCTTCCTTGTCAGTTGAAGTCGTGCCCGATGCTAGTCCTAACCCTTCCTCCCTCTCCAATGCACAATGCACTCCTAATCATCACGACCCCTTCCTTGTTGATTTTTTTTGTGTCCTACACAAGAAAGGCCTTTGGTCTCCCAGTTGATCACACAACACACTCTCAATGGGTAATAAGACCTTCAATTGTGCCTTGTTTTTGCACCCTTTTCCCTCCTTATGCCCCTAAATCTCCCTTCCAAGTGCACAACACATCCTTAGTGAACAATGATGTTGATTATCCTTTGTTGCTACACCCTATGCCCTCCATCAGGCCTTCTCCTCCTCTAGAGTAGTGCACAATGCACTCTCAATAATGAGTGAAGCCCCTTATTGTCTCTTGTAAGTGTGAATTATGCCCATAATTCTCTCTCTCCCCTTGGCACACTTCTGAGCCACAAATAGATAATTTGCATGAAGCATGATAAAAAAAGAGATTTTTAGGCTAATGTTTTGTTTCCATGAGTGATTTACATCTGCAGGTGTTTGAGTGAGGATATCTAAAAAGGAATGTTTCCCAAGGAAGCATTCTGAAGCCAAAGGAACCATGTTGTAAGAGTTGAAAGAATAATGAATCCTAATGATCAAAGTGACTCATGAAGACTCTAAGATCTCTCAAGACCCTTTGGAGGGTAGATGGAAACAAAAATGCAATATATGTTACAAGTATTGAAGGCATAGTGGCAATGTGATCACTTATCAAAGAAATTTATGTACAAGTCACCATGAGTCCAAGTCATCAATATTGTTGAATTTTCATGTTGTCATCACATGATGATGTGGAAATTATGATGTAATTTTGGAAAATATTGTAAATGTAAATATGTTGAAGTCTAAGAGTCATATGTGGAAAAAATAAGCCACGTGGAGAGATCCAAAAATCACATAGAAGTTAAAAAGTCATATAAAAGCCCAAAGGTCACAATAGAAGTCCAAGAGTCGTAAGGAAGTTCAAAAGTTATGGGATATGAAAGGTCATTCCTTTTGTTATAAAAGAGGCCTCATTACTCAAATAGAGGACTTTCAACTTTGGTTTCTCCATTCAAGCACCAAAGAAGAAGATAATTCTTCTGGAGAGTGAGAAGTGGCTTAATGATCCACTATTGGAGCTAGTGGTGTTCAATTTATTAATGTATCTTGGAAATTTTTCTTAATATTTGAACCTTATTGAGCCAACACATTTTCATGCATATTGTATAAATTCCTTTTAGATTCAAACTTCTTTTTGTGATTTACTAAAACAATAGGCTTGAATCTACTCTACTCATTAGCGGAAATAATTAAACGATCGCGAAATCATGAAGCATACAAGAGAAAGAATTCAATCAACACATTAGACAATGATTTCTTGGGGAAAGCCATAGCTAAAAACCCCTGCTATTTGTATATTGCATTAGTCAAAAGATATGAAAATATTACAATTATTTTCTCAAGTCCAAGAAACCTCTGCACTATCTCTATCTATCTCACAACTTCCTAAACAAGCCCAGGCCAATACTTAACCAAATTTTGGCTTTCCCAAGTCCCTATTTCCTTGCGATGTTTCCTTAGGAATTATCCCCTATGAATTAGGTAAATTCCTCAATTAGAATTGCGTAATCCTCATAGGCCTTCCTCTAACAACATGCACCACTTGTATAATTCAGATGATTATACAACTGATAATACGTTGTCCTTGAACTCCAATCTCAACTAGGTAATTCTCAGATCTAACATGCATGAGTTATTTATGATTGAATCGTCAGTTAAATGGTTGAGCACATGAAGCATCACCCCATTATTTTACCTCCTACTAGTTCCTCTATTAGTTGGAACTAGTTTAACTGACTTTAATTCGGTTAAATTGAATTAATTAATTACAACTCAAAATAAACTCAACCAGGGCTCCTATAAAATAGGAGACAATCTACATGACTCAAGTTAGACCCTAACCTCAAATTAACTAAGCCAAATAAGTCAAATTAACTTAGTTAACTAATACAAGTTGTCATGTGATGTGGAATTAAAATTTTATTCCTAATTTAATTCAAGGGCAAAATTAAACTAGGATTTTCATGTTGCATTTCCAACACTCCCTCTCAATAAGAAAGGGATTATTTGCTACCACGATCTTGCCTCTATGGAACTCGAATTTACCTCTTGAAAATTCTTTAGTCAATATGTTTGCATCCTTCTCCTCTGTAGGAATGTACTCCAACAACATTATTCTCCTCTGCACACAATCTCGTAGATGGTGATACCGGATGTCAATATGCTTGAACTGATCGTGAAATATTGGATTCTCGAAGAGTTTGATACAACTCTAATTGTCACAGTGTATCAATGTAGGATCCACCTGCTGACCAAATAACCCAACATGGATATTCCTCATCTAGATAGCCTCACAATATTCTTGACTATTATCCATGTACTTTGCTTCTGCCAAATTGAATGCAATTGATCTTTGCTTCCTGTTATACTAAGAAACTATTGCTAACCCAATACTAAAGATCCCCCTTGATGTTTTCTTTCTACCGGATGGACTCCATACCCAATATACATATGTGAATAATTGCGTCTTCACTCCCTCTTTCCATTTATATCAAAGACAAATTTGAGTGGTGCCTCTTAGGTATCCCAACACATGTTTAGCTACCTTCCAATAAATTTTGTTTGGGTTAACCATTTCTTGACTAAGTTGGTTAACTGTAAAACATATATTTGGTCATGTGTTCAACAAATACATAAGTGAAACCACAAGATGCCTGTAAATAGTAGCCTCCACTACTTCACTTGAAGTAGCATATTCCTTCCTCCAATTCACTGGTATAGGAGTCTCCATGGGTTTTCTACTCTCCATGTGGAACTTCTTTAGTATCATGTTGGCATGCTTTCCCTGAGAGATAAACAATTCCTCATCACCTTTCCATACTTCCATACCAAGGAAATAATGCATGAGCCAAAGAGCCTTCATGTTGAATTCTCTTGCAAGATTCTATTTACAATATTTTACCAACTTCTCATCACTTATTAGAGCGAAATCATCAAAATATAATAATATAATAAACAATTTAACTTCAACCACAATATGGTAAAGGTTTGAATCTACTTCACTTTTGGTGAAGCCCAACCTGGTGAAATAGTTATTAATCCTAGTGTACCAAGCACCGGGTGCTTGTTTCAATCTATACAATGCTCTCTTGAGTTTGCCCACATGTGACTCTCTGTTGAAGGTCTCAAATCCTTTTTTTCCTTAATGTACACCTCTTCCTCAATAAATCCATTGAGTAATGTTGTCTTCACATCCATCTGATGTATCTTCCATCCCATCTATGTTGAAAGTGATAGAATAGATCTGATTGAAGAGTAAATTTATACTGGAGAATAGGTCTCCTCCTAAGAAATTCCCTCCACCTAAGAGAACCCTCTGGCCACAAATTGATCCTTGTGTTTCTCCACACTCCCATATGCTACCTAATTTACCTTTTAAAGCCATCTAGAACTCACCACTAACTTGTCTGCTAGTCTTGGGACCACTGCCCAAACACTATTTCTTATAATGGAGTCATACTCCTCTACCATGGCATCAACCCATACTGGTTGTTGCATTGCTTCCTCAAATGAGTATGGATCAATATCTACACTTTGGCTCATTAGAGCCATGTAGCCAGTATATCAATCTGATGACTTCCTCTACCTATGTTGTGATGTGGGTGCTCCCACATTCTCTCTAACCTCATGAATCAATCTATCAGCCTCTTTGGTGCACTTCCTTCCATCTCTGGAAGCCTCTGCATGAGTGGGCACTTCCATTATCTGCTCCTTTGCATGTGAATGCTCCACATCATCCTGAGGTTCTTCCTTTGGAGCTAAAATCTCCTCATCTACATGTAACGAAAGCTCCCTCTCAAGGGAACATCTCATGGCCTTCTCTTCATCGAACTTCACATCTCTATGAACCATTATCATCTTGTGAGATGGTAGGTGCACTTGATAGGTGTACCCCCAAAATATACCCAACTCAGTTGTTGGTTCTAACTTTTTCCTTGCATCCTTGGTAACATGATAGTAAAATGATGAATCGAAGATCTTGAAGTGTGCCATGTCTATTTTATTACCTGAAAAAGATTCTTCTAGTGTACTCATCCTGAGAATATGATGAGGACTCTTGTTCTGTACATATACATTTGTGTTGCATGCTTCAGCCCACAAGTGAAACGGTAGGGCATGATCATGTAAAATTTCTTGTGTAGCTCCCACAATACTTATGTTCTTCATTTCAACCACCCCATTCTTCTGTGGGTTATCAGGTGATATTAACTCTCGTCGAATGCCTTTTGATGCATAAATTTTATTGAATTCATTCGACACATATTCTCCACCATTATCTCTCTTGAGAGCCTTCACTTTCCTGCCAATGTCTTTCTCAAAAGGTGCCTTAAATTCACACAATTTAGAGAATGTCTGGTATTTATTTTGCATGAAGAAAATCCAGCACTTACATGATAAATCATCTACAACTATTACATATTACATGTGCTTGGTCATAGAGGCTATTGAAAATAGCCCACACACATCTGAGTGAACTCTTTCAAGGATCCCTTGTGCTCAACTGTCCTTATTATGAAAGGTGGATTTGGTGTAATTCCCCAATGTACACCCTTTGCATGTATCTCTCTATGCTAGTGTGACCTTTGGAATTCCTATAGAAATCTACTTCATGCCTTCAAGGCTCCATGGTGCAATTAACCCAATCTTCTATGACAAAATTCACTGATGTCTTAGCTCTAAACCTTCTCTTATTTTGTTCTCAACACAACACAATGTTCTAAATCCAATTTGTAGAGATTCTTCACCTGAAACCTGAACCACTTCACTTTTCCTGAGTCTATATGACGAAGGAAAACCTTTCCTTTGCTAAATATCACATCATAGCCATGTTTCTCCAAAATAGAAACTAAAACCAAATTCTTCTTCAAACCCAGAACATACATGAAATCTTTTAATGTGAAAGGAGAACCAAACTGTCTCTCAAAAGTAATAGTACCATAGCCAGTCACACTATATGTTTGTTTGAGGGGGCTTGACCCAAGTTCAGAATGTGTTGCACACCAGCAAAATCCTCAACTATTGGCCCTTTCGGTAACAATATGCAAATAGGTCGCAGTCTCACCCGAAGCAGTTATGGGAGGTTGCAGAACCAGGTTTCTGCAACTAAAGGGATATCCACGAAGTGGCACTGTGTATTTACTTCTACTATAAATCAATCTTATAACTTCACATGCATAAGAACTTCGTGCAGATTATTAGTTTACAAAAACACATAAACTCCAACACATAACAGTATATCATACAGGTCATTGCATAATTCAGTGAAAATCACACATAATCAAATACATAACAGTAGACAATTAACATATATAGAGATATAATACTTCACCAAAAATTCTTCTTTATTAAACAAATCTTCAATTACATTCACTTCTCTAACCTGCACACCTAGTTGCAGGTGGTCTGCACACTTGGCTACAAAATCTTCAAGGTCTCTAGACACTCAACTGCGGAGCCTTCTCCAAAACTACAGATGGGAATACAGAGATTCAGTTCACTTATGATATTTCATTTCTTTCTTCTTATTTACAAAGTATTACATATCCTTTTATACAATTCATCTATACAAAAAATGGTCCACATACCATGGATCCATAAAACAAGGACTACTACCTAATACCCATTACAAAATAAGGGATTTATCCCATCCCAAAAGCCCTAAAAGTCTGTGCGATGAATATATCTTCGCTGACTCTGCGCGGTCCGCTCCTCCTTTCACAAGGTATTTTACCCAAACCTTGGACCAAGTTGGGCCATGAACAATAGGCGCCCAACACTCACCTGTGACTTATCTTGAATCACTCAGGTTCGACGTCTTCGATCTTTGCTGAAATCCCATTGTATACTGCATTGTAATGATGGAGTTTTTTTGCCATCAACTTTTCTTCCTATAGCACCTCCTTTAGAAAACATTTTGTATTAGGTTCAATAGTCTTCTTCAGTAGATCCAATTCCCTTTTCTTTAATTCCCTCAGTCGTTCATCTACTTCCTGCAAAAGTTCTAGGGCTTCCTCCTGCCACGACTGAGTCCTCTCCTGTAAGATCTATGCTTTTCTCCACAGATCATCTATCTACATCTGGAGGTTCTTTCCTTTAAAAATGTCAGCAAACCTCTAAATTCATAGCTACCAAGATCTCATCGTGCCACTTCTAATGTCTTCATAGCTGCCAAGATCTCATCGTGCCACTTCTGCTTGGCCTATAATTCTTCCTCAATCTTCAATACATTTGGATTGTCATGTAACAAGGTCCAAATTTGCATTGGGTCGTTGATCAACTTCCCACAATCTGCCACCGTATTAGATATTCCTTTCAATGCTATGCTTAGGTCCCTTTTTCTTTGCTCCCGAACCTCTATTGGTGTACTTGGATGCAACCTTATTTGCAGCTCTGATATATTCACTTCGTAATCAAACTCTAGGCTGGATATAACATTCTTTGATTCCTTGATCGCGAGGGTGAGCTTCGCCACCTTTTCTGCTGGTGCTTCATCCTCACAGATCTTCAGGTCCAAAACTATGATGGAAGTCTCAATAATGGACTTATCTAATAGTTCTCGTTGCTTTGTTGCTTCCTCCCTTTCCATGGCCACTTGCTTTAGCTTCTTTTGCATCATTTCTTTCTCTGAATTTGTGCTTTCTTTCAATAGCGACATATGCTGCTCTCATTCCTGCATCTCTGCAGTGATTCCTTAATGAAATTCATGCAACATTTGGAGGGGTAGTACAATAACATTCATCTGTAGACTACGCCATGCCTTGGATCACTCTTTATTTGTTGCTGCTTCAAACTTCAGTGCCCCAGTTGTCACATGTAATATCCTCATTCCAAATCTTGTTTGTAGTCTCTATTCTTGTTGTGATGGTTGGGTTGCCTTCTTTCGTTGCTTCACTGCTTGTGGAAATGCCTTCATATTTGTGATGCCCTGCAGTACCTTAGCCAATATCACTTTATAGCGATAATCAATCTTGTCTCGGGTTTTTGCGTTAATCTCCTAGATTTTTTTCCTATCTCATCGATGTCCCCATCAGTGAGGACAAGCGACACTACACCCTTACTCTTATTTGACTTATGCTTCTTTCTTAGCCACATTTTTATCACAAAGGGTGAATCTTCTGATACCTTCACATCACTGTGTTGTTCTTCATGTTGTTTTCGTCCCCCAATTTCTTCTGTTTCCTCATTGACATTCTTCTTACTTGTACCCACACCCTACGAGGTACCTTTTTTTTCTCCCTCTCCTCCAACCACAATAGAACCATTTTTTGATTTGAGGGGGCTTCACCCAGGTTTAGAGTGTGCTACGCACCAAAAAAACCCACAACTACTAGCCCTTTTGGAAACGACCTACAAGTAGGTCGCAGTCTCACCTAAAGTAGTTATGGGAGGTTGTAGAACTAGGTCTCCGCAACCGAATGGATATCTACGAAGTGGCACCATGTATTTACTTCTACTATATATCAATCTTATAACTTCGTATGCATAATAAATTCATGCAAATGATTAGTTTATAGAAACACATAAACTCTAACACATAACAATATGTCATTATGCATAATTGAGTGAAAAGCACACACAATCAGATACATAACAATAGACAATTAACATATATAGAGATACAATACTTCACCAAAAATGCTTCTTTATTAAATAGATCTTCAATTGCATTCACTTCTATGACTTGCACACCCAGCTATAGGTGGTCTGCGCACTGAGTTGTAGATTCTTCAAGGTCTCTGCGCACTCAGCTATGAAGCCTTCTCCAAAAATACAAACTATAGGTGCAAATACAAACATTTAATTGACTTATGATATTTCATTTCTTTCTTCTTGTTTACAAAGTATTACATATCCTTTTATACAATTCATCTATACGAAAACCATGGTCCACATACCATGGATCCATAAAACAAGGAATACTACCTGATACTCATTACAAAATTATGGCTTTATCCCATCCCAAAATCCCTAAAATCCTGTGTGATGAATATATCTTCGCCAGCTCCGTGTAGTTCACTCCTTCTTTCGCAGTGTCTTTTACCAAAAAATTGGACCAAGTTGGGCCATGCCCAACACTATACCTTCAATCATCTCCCATTTCGAAGTGCATTTGAAGGTCCTTCTCCTCCAAGTCACTAAATAATTATTTGTTTTTGGTCATATGGAATGAGGCTCCACTATTCAAATACCACACACTACCCATCACCGATGTCATCATGCAAGTGATGAAGGTGAAATCCAACTCAAATTGTGAAGAAAGAGCTTCACTTGCCGCTCCTCCTGAGGGATTCTTACTAACCTTCTTGTGCAAACATTTCATGGCATAGTGTCCCAGCTTGTCACAGTGAAAACATTTAATCTTTGACAAGTCATTCTTATCGCCTTCACTGGAATATGATTTGGAATGGGATGAATTACATTTCCCTTTATTTTCCTTTCCAACAAAGGAACAATTATCCTCATCATCATGCTTAGATGAGGATCCATCTCTGGTGTTCCGCTGAATCTCTTTTTGCACCAAGTTGGACCACAACCCATCCCACTCTGGTAGCTTCTCCCTCCCATTTATTGAATCCTGCTAGTTGTGCCAGTTCTTGGGAAGGCCTAGAAGCTATAGGCTGACTAGATCATCTTTAAAAATTATAACACCAATAGTTCCAAGCTCATCTCGACATTGGGTTAAATTGATCATGTAATTTGGTATTATGTTTCCCTTCTCCATCTTCATTTTCCTGAGCTTGTCCTTCAGTGCTAGCTTCCTATGGTCACTGTTGTTTTGAAACAGGTTTGTCAAGGCCTTCCACATTGCATATGGAGTCTCCCTATGGTGGAGTTTTGAGACAATATGATCTCGAACTCATTTTAGTATGATGCTTATTGCATTTGCAAAACATTTTCTCCACTCTGCTAGATCTTGAGCATCAGTTGTTGGAGGCTTAGGAATATCTTTGTCTATGAATTCCTTAAGCCCGTTGTCTTCCAACACTGCTTCGATCCTATCCTTCTAGGCAATATAGTTCGAACTACTCTCAAGGGCATATTTGAGTCTCAATCCGTAGAATGAAATCCCGATGAATCTAAAGAATGATACTGTAAATTTGATTTCACCTGTAAAATACAAACTTGTATTCTCCTCTTCTAAAGTGATTTCAACTCTGATACCATGTAGAAATTCCTTGTAGATTCAAACTGCTAATTTTAATTTACTAAAACAATAGACTTGAATCTATTGTACTCATCAATGGAAACAATTAAATGATCGTGAAATCACAAAGCATACAAGAGAAAGAATTCAATTAACATATTTGACAATGTTTTTTTGGGGAAATCCATAGCTAAAATCCCCTACTATCTATATATTTCATTAATCAGAAAATATGAGAAGATTACAATGCTTTTCTCAAGGTCGATCAACCTCTGCACTATCTCTATCTGTCTCACAATGTCCTAGACAAGCCCATGCCAATAATTAACCAACTTTTGGCTTGCCTAAGTCCCTACTTCCTTGTGATGTTTCCTTGGGAATTAGCCCCTATTAATTAGGGAAATTCATCAATTTCAATTACGTAATCCTCATAGGTCTTCCTCTGATTGCATGCAACACTTGTACAATTTTTATGATTATACAACTGATAGTTCATTGTCGCTGAACTCCAATCTCAACTTGATAACTCTCATATCTGACCTGTATGAGTTATTTATGAGTGAATCATTAGTTAACTAGTTGAACACATGAAGCAAAACCCCACTATCTGAATTCCTACTAGTTCCTCCATAAATTGGAACTAGTTTAACTGACTTTAACTCAGTTAAACTATATTAATTAATTACAACTCAAAATAAACTCAACCAGGGCTCCTATAAAGTAGAAGACACTATACATGACTCAAGTTAGACCCTCAACTCGAATTAAATAATCCAACTAAGCCAAATTAACTTAGCTATCTAATACAAGTTTTCATGTGATGTGGAATTACAATTTTATTCCTAATTTAATTTAAGGAACAAATTAAATTAGGATTTTCTTATTGCATTTTCATCACATATATTGTGAATGTTTGAGACTATTCTTTGGATGTTTGCGGTATATGTTGGCATTTATATTTACTAAATAAATTGAAATATTTTAGTGGCTTTGGTGCTCATCTCATTGAATATGTGTTGTATTTGCTTTCATGATCGTTGCATCTAAGTGAACTATTTCGCTTGATGACTAACTATTCTTTCATACATATGTGTGTGTCTTTATTGAAATTGGAAACTAGGGAAAAATTACACTAAACAATGTAAACTTTGAAACGGGAACTATAAACTAAAAACAAGAACTCTAGCAAGAAAAACCCCAATAAAACATGAAAAATAGTGCTAAAAACGATAAATATTAATGCTAGAATAACACTTTTTTTTTTAGGGAAAATTTCAACATGTTTTAAAAATGGTAAAGAAAACCAATTTTTTGTATAAAAAACACCCTCAAAACTAAAAGTGTTGATGCTGGAATAACACTTTTTTTTCCTAGGGTAAATTTTCAACATTTTGAAATAATGGCATAAAAGATTTTATCATGACTCCAAAAAACATTTAAATTTTAGAAGAATAAC
>APFE031308127.1:50773-107069 GCA_000404065.3 Pinus taeda | reverse complement strand
ATCCGGCGCTGAATTCCATTTCCACATAGATGCGTGCATAGGTGGTTCTAGCATATTCCTCTGTTTCTGGGCACCTGCAGTAAAATTTCCCAATTGCATTTCCGATGGCTTTTAGAGAGGAGAGATTCCAGAGATGCAAGGGTAGGCTTGGCAATCTCACCCAAACTAGTGCTGAGGTTATGACTTCTGTAGAGGGATCGAATGATGGGTTCCATGGCTTCATGAATAGGCCTGAGTTTTCCCAAAACCAAGGGCCGAAATCTAGAATACATTGTCTGCTTTCAGGATTTTCAAAATCTACTATAAAGAAACCCCTAGCACAGGGGTAGATATTAATTTCATCAGAAATGACAGGCTTCCATACCTCTGAGATCCAATTGTGGAGCGCTGTCAGCCGCGGCCAGAAACCATTTAACCAGCAGATTAGGGCACTTTCGGAAAACTTCAAAGCCTCATCGAGTGAGGCCTGGACCACTTGGATAATGGGAGCTGGGGCTTCACTGACAATATGGGCAGGAGCTTGCCCTCCAGAAGAGGATGAGCAACCAGCGATTTTCGCGAAGCTGGGAAACATAGTTTACTTGCCTGTAAAACCCAGCCACCGAAAAATAAGGCAGAAGATTAGATCTTGAACCTAACCGCCTAGATCTAGATCTAGCTGCAAAAAATTAGATCTAAAACCTAGCTGTGAAGGGAAATGGATTCATCGCACGTCACATTACCTTCGAGAATACAGCTGGACCTGCAAAGCATCAGGCAGTGGCCCTGCGCGCGTTGGATGAGATCTTGTGGCTCGAAAAGTAGCAAACCGCGATCTATGAGGAAGTAGCCACCAGTACGATTAGAATTCGTTATCAGTTTTATAACAGCCATTCAAAATTACTTTACAGGCGAAACTGCTTTACAGACAATTCCATCTTTTTTGTAGAAAAATGGAGTAGGTTGACTTAGACTCGCCTAGAATGTACGTTGGCAGAATTTCTAAAAGATCTACCAATGTCGATTGCGGCCGATCAATCCCACAACCCCAGAAGCCGAAAACCCCTATCAAGAAAATTACCAATTCTCCCCCTAGTTCAGAAGAAAAAAGTCTCAGATATTTCATATATATATATATATATATATTTTATATTAAAAAAAAAAAAAAACAAAACATTTTAAAATTATATATATATAATTAAAAAAATTATATATATATATATATATATATATATTATATATATTTATATAATATATATATATATCTGATTTAAAAAAAATAAACATTTATTTATTTTTAAATATTTACTTTTTATTTAAAAAATTTAAATTGTGCGCATTATTTATTTAAAAAGAATAAAACATTTAATTTTTTTTTAAAATATATATTTTGATGAATTTAGGCTTCTGTGATCCATATCCACATATATTTTTTATTTAAAAAAAAATTGTTCGCCCCACTGTCCGCCTTGGGGGCGCGAACTTGAGCGACAAAGCTCCATTGCCTAGGGCCACAATCCCCATGGGCGGCCCTGAGCAACGAAGTTCCGCTACCTAGGGCCATGCCCCCACAGGGGGCTGGTGGGGCACACAAGTTTTTTTCCTAAATAAAAAATAAATGTTTGTTTAAAAAAATGAACACAATTGTTTTTTAAATAAAAGAATATATATTTAAAAACAAATTAAATGTTTATTTAAAAAAAAATATATATATATTATAATTATATATATTATATATATATAATATATATATATATTATATATGTTTTTTTTAAAATTTAATATATAGTTTTATAAATTTTTTATGTTTTTATTTTTTATTTTATTTTATTTATATAATATATATTTTAAAATTTTGTTTGTGTGTTTGTTTTTTTTTTAGTATTTTTTTTGTTTTTTATTTTTTTTTTTTTTTTTGTTAATTTTTTTGTTAATGTTTTTTTTAAATTTTTCTAATTTTTACTTACTTAATTTTATATTTATTTTATTTTTTCTGTCGAAATTTCTTTTTTGGTTTAATATATATATTATATATATATATATATATATATATATATATATATATATTTGATTTTAAGTAATCAACATTTAAAAAAGGAAAATAAGACAATTTTAGAAATTTGTTAAGTAATCATTGATTTAAAAAAAAAATTGGACATACAAAAATTTTAAAGTGTTCAAAAGATGTAACATTAAAAAAGAATATCCAAACTTAATACATTAAAAAATTTAAAGTGTCAAAAATAAGCCCTGTAAAAAAAAAGGTTGATGTTGTATCAACATGTTTTAAAATTTGCATGAAAATCATGAACATTTAAAAACAAATATTTATATTTGATACATAAGAAAATTTAAAGTGTAAATAATTTGCTCTGAAAAAAAAAGTGTATTCTGCATCACCATTTTTCAAAATTAGTTGAATTTTTTTGCTACCTCAATGAAACGAGTAACCGTATCAGTTCATGTTTCAAATTTTAATTTGTTACTATTGGACAAATAATTTCATGGATATTATTATTGCATTGTATTCCACTTTTCGAGAGGACCAAAATTGACCTAAATATCAACAAATTTAGATAAGCAGAAATGTGTTTTTGAATTTATGCCCACACGTGCAAATTGTCAAGGTCGACCACATCTTCATGTAGGTTTGTGAAGCCCAAGGGACATGTCACTTCACCCTAAATGATTTGTATAAATAAGAGATACCTTCAACCATATTTTGGAACCTCACTCACTCACACGTCCTTCTCTCTCCTCATTTATTGGATTGTACATCTTATTGGGCATCTCTTTTCCTCACACATGTGGTAGAAAAAGGACAAATCACAGGGCTTAAATTCATGAGATTGTTGTAGGTTTTACCAATGTTGATTAGGGGTGGTTTGACCTCCTTTGACCATGGTTTTGTACCAAAATTTAATTTTGGTAGGCCACATCTATTGGCTCAGGAATCGAGGCATTTTGCTGACTATGACCATAGACCAATCACAGAGTGATCGTAGACCTGATCGTAGAGTTTGACCAAGTTTTACCATTATTTTCATGACTATTTTGGGTTGAATTTGGCCACTTCAGAAGGGAATGTTTAAATGCCTTTGACTGAGCTCCATAGAGGATTATTTGCTACTATGTTGACCATTGTTGACTTTTTGGTTAGGGAAAAATTTGACTATTATTGATTGTAGAATTGACAAGGCTAGTTTTACTCTGATTTGGTAAGTCAATTTTGACTTTTGTACTCTCTCTCTCTCTCTCTCTCTCTTTGTTGAAAATTTGATATAATAATAAGAAGAATTGATCAAAGGGTTTTCCCCATCTTGGGGGTTTCCCATGGAATCTTCCAAATATGGTGTCCTCTTTTCTTGGCTTGTCTTTTGCATTTATATTTGATGTTCTTTCATCAGTTACTGCCATATGATAATGGTTAATGTGATTGTTAATGGATTAATGGAATTAAGAATGGGATGATGGATTATTGAAGTAACTTACCTAAGCAAAGAACATATTAACTCAAAAATTAACATGAAGAAAATTTATCGAGAGTGAGTAACAAGACCTTGCTACTCTCCACTAACAAAAGTCAGTCTAGGTGATGTAGGAGAATTTATCCATCCTTTGAGAAAATCAGTAAGAACAAGTTTTGGAAGGTGTAGTTGTAAAAAATAAGGGTAATAATTATTTTGTAAAGGATTAAAAGCATGAAAAATTATATCCATGAGGGATCTTAGGAACTCATTGAGGGCTTTGTGGAGAAGATAATGTTGAGCTCTTTGTGGAGAGGAACATGTCGATATATTTATGGAGAATATCGTGGATCTTGAAATAATCCATCATATCGAAATACTTAATGATATCGTAATTTTATAATATAAATTGTAAGCTTATGTGTGTATTAAGGGTGGTCATTCGAACAAATATCTGTCTAGCTGAGGAGCCATGTGATAGTATAGTTATTAAGTTAATGAAATTTTATTTATTCTTTATGTAATTCTATGTGTGAATCATGGGTTGATGCTTTGATGGCTTGAGGCATAGATCCACTGACTTTGTTTGATGAATTAATGTTACATGTAGACCACATGGTTCCTCAGTTCACAGTGGAAGCAAGGATGTGATGAGTTTGTGGGCTCATAACCCACAGATCAAGGATTGAGATTAGTAAAAATATTGGAAATGAAGAGACATCCAAAATCATTGTCATCAAGTGGTATCAGAGCACAAAAGATTATTGTGTGTAATGTTGAGGAGAAGCAGTGGAGGAAGGTACAAGTTATTGAAGATCTGGTAAGAGATTTGTTTTCTCCGTGCAGGTGGCAATAGAGGAAGGTGAGAATATTTGCAATAGCCTACAACAAGGAGTGCTCAAATGGTTTTAGAGGAGAGAACCGAGAAGATTTCAAAAGACCAAACTCAAGAGAAAGTTTGGTGAGGTATTTTGTGGTAAGGTAGAGACTTCTTACTGTAGAGGTGTTTTGCAACTCATGAGTTGAAGTTGTTATAAGAAGACCAGAAAGCATATGAATAGGAGGTCATAAATTTTTGTACCTTGGGAGTCTGATGTAGGAGAATCGACCCATCCTTTGAGAAAATCAATAAGAATGAGTTTTGGGAGGTGTAGTTGTCAAAAAGTAGGGCAATAATTATTTTTGTAAAATATTAAAAGCATGAAAAATCAGATTCGTGAGGGATATTAGGAACTCATTGAGGGTTTTGTGGCGAGTATCATGTTGAGCACTTTGTGGAGAGGATTGTGTTGAGAGCTTTGTGGAGAATATCGTGGATCTTGAAATAATTCTATAATATTGAAATAATTTATGATATTTTAATTTTATATTATAAATTGTAAGCTTATGTGTGTATTAAGGGAGGCCATTAGAATGAATATTTGTCTAGCCAAGGTGCCATGTAATAGTATAGTTATTAAGTTAATGATTTTTTTTTTTTTAATGTAATTTTATGTGTGAATCATGGGTTGATGCTTTGATTGCATGATGCATAGATCCATTGACTTTGTTTGATGAATTAATGTTACATGTAGACCACAAGGTTCTTTAGTTAGCAGTGGAAGTGAAGATGAGCTGATTTTGTAGGCTCATAACCCACAAGTCTAGGATCAAGATCATTAAAAAGATTGAAAATGAAGAGACCCCCAAAATCATTGTCATCACCAGGGGTTGAACCCAAATCTGATTTGATTCCAAATCAAGTTTTAAAACATCATGCATCCTTGTCATTGGGAGTACGGTAGTACACAATGTGTCCATCGGTAGTGCTATGGTCCCTAACCACTTTCCCCACTCATTGTCCAGATGAGAGGTACTTCCCATGTGTCCTGAACTACGTGGGTAGATGATGTTGGGGAAACAATAGGGAAAGAATAAATCACATCCTTCTCACAACCACATATATGGAAAGAATAAACCACATCCTATAGTCACATGTCATAACCATTGTAGGAAAAGGATAAACCATGTCCTACATGCATTCCAACCACTAATCATAGGAAGTATCCTATATGTGGAGAAAGTAAGAACCACGTCCCACCTACATGTCAACCATTGATCGTAGGGAATAAGAATCCTACATGTGGGGAAATGATGAACCACATCCCACTGACATGTCCACATGTGACAACTGATAATGCTTATATGCATCTATCACTATGGTATCCATAAGAGAAGGTCAACCACTCATCCTACTCATATGCCATACGATAAGGTGAACCGCTCATCCTATGCATATATCATTACCTATAGGGTAAGGTGAACCACTCACCTTATCATCATGGAGTATCACGGGGAAATGTGAAAAAATCACCTTGTACAAAAGTACCTATAGGGGAAGGTGAACCGCTCACCCTATGGTTACACATAGCTCCAACAAGTACACTAGGCCCCTAGGATCTACTAGAGCTCAATGTTAAATTGAGACCCTCCTAGTAGGGTCTATATGTGACTCCCAGCCTCTCTCTGAAGAAAGATAATATTGAACTTACCAAGAGGCTATGTAAGGATGACAATAATCTACTCATCCAACCAAAAATGATGGAGCTTGGTAGCTCTCCAATGTACCATATCAAGATAAAGCAGTACCCAATACTTGGATTTGTAGCGGAACATGGATTCTCTAAAAAATGAATCCCACTCAAGTGGAACATGGATTCTCTGAAAAATGAATCCCATTCAAGAATATTGCAATATACAATGGTGGTTACCAACATGTGCTCAAATGGCTCACTGAAGAGCTTCCTCAACCAATGGCTTCATAATAGCCCATACTTGCTGCTATAGACATTCAACCTCAATAGTGCTTCCAGAGTAACCAAATCAAGAGATATAGCACTAGATGTGCTATTTCCATACATCACACTACCAACCGAACCAACAATGGAATATTCATGGAATCTCATATTCCGACATTGAACCTCAAATTATATATAATAGAATCATAGAGATATCTCAATAAGAAGCTATCTAATATATGAGGCTCATCCATAGATCGAATCAGAGTCTTCATAGCGAGGCATATGAATGATATGGTGTTATCAAGAACACCAGGGATCCCACAAGATATACATATGAAAACGAGAAACTTCTCCATCTCATCAGACCTTTAAGTGCAGGGAATAGTGCATCATGGCTAGGTCTTCCATCTTAAATTTAAAATTCAACTCCCTCTTACATTGATAAACGAGAGGATCATCAAGCAGACATCATTGATATATGCTTATTTACAATCCAATCAACATGGATTATCCATAACCCCCTCTGAATCTACGGAAAGTGACCTTGCTAAAACATAATATTCGAGCCACCTATAACTTGTCACTTTTCCTTAGGTCCATGTACCAAAGTCATCAATCATAATCATGCAACTTCCATGCAACCTCTCAAGAAACAATGATATATCAAGGCATCATCAAAGTCATCATAATAATAATCAACTTTCCTGATTTTCCTTCATTAATAGACATCTAGAAATAAGAGTCATTGGGTCATATTGTCAGGGATTCTATAGCTTCCTCTGAATCCTTGCTTCATGTGATCATCTAGCTTTCAATCACGAGCTTCTCATGCAAGAGATGAGAATTTCCACTAGGCAAATACAACAACAAACTCCTATGAAGCTTGTTTTATGTTAGAGAGTAAAACATGAATAATCATCATGGCCCTTCTTCAACCAAAGTGAATAAATCCTCCCATGAGATTACCCCAAAATAGCTGCATTATCCTTCATTTCTATAAGACTGCAACCAACGCATTAAATCACCCTATCCTTGATGAGGAAGGGTCCTTCGCATCTAGGCATCCATAATCATAAGACCATCCTTCGTAAGATCCTGGAACAATGCATCAAAGTTCCCAATGACCCAATCACGATGCCAAAACCAGTTTCTTCATAGTTCCCTCTACTCATCATGCTTGCCAATATATAGGATCTTCTGTGCACATCCTTCTTCTAATGATTTCTTCATGTGGCTACAATATCCATAGACAACCACTACCAAGCACAATATGTGATCATAAAAGCATGAGATACAATTTAGGGTTTTCATACAGTAATCAAGGATGGAATTCAAAATATCATCCTCATCAATCATAAACTAGTATCCATATACCCTAAAAAAAAATAAAAGAAATGGTTTCATATGAGGGAACATAATAGGGTTAGGGTTTCATGTGTGAGATAGGGTTTCCCATTAACCATATAGGGTTCTTATTCAAATCAACCCCTCCATTAAAATATACTTAAAAGAAATAAGAATAAATTCATTTAGCATACCTTGAAAGATACCATACCTTTGATTTTATGTTCATACAAGTTGGTACAAGGGTTTGCTCCAAAGTGCCTTGTAATTCTTCTATCTACCAGAATTTCAAGGGTACTATCATCCTTATCCAAATGTACAAACATAAAGGAGTTGCATACTTTTCATTTGCTTCAACTTTAGACAAAAATAGGATCACATGGAGGGCTACCACTAAACCTTCTCAAAAAAATGACATCAACTTCTAGATAATGAGAAACTTAGTCAAAAATATGACATTATGAATGGCTTTTACTATTCTACAAAAATAATTTTCAAATTGATGTCTAAAAGGGCCATCCCTTCTCATAATTGTATCCTCTATTTCCATTGGCTTCAGGGCACCTTCTATGAGGGATTCAAAGACATATATAAGGATTTTCAAGTCAACTTCAATGGAACTAACTTATAACACACACACACACACACACACACACACACACACATATATGCGCTTGTAACAATGATAAGGACTCAACCTCTTCTTCAATACACATAACAGGGTTCCTTGATTTTACTAAAATGGATGACATAGGATGCCCATTGATTGTCCTTTCAAGGCTACAATTCATACCTTGCAAATATATGCATACTAGATTTGAAATTCCTTAAATTATGGAGGTCCTTAGAACTATCCTTTATAATGTTGTGCTACTAATTCTAGGACAAGTCCTCCTCACAATGACAGATAGGATACCACACTTCTAGCTATAAATGAAGTCACCTTTTAGGGCCTCATAGTCCAGTGATCCCAATGTATCAAAGTCCACACAACTATTGATTTTTTTTTCTTCAGATTAGGGCATTTAACTTTCTTCAGAACAATGAGAATAAAAAACTGATAAAACGGATGCACTGTTAAGAGAAACAGAAGGAAAATACCCTTCAATTCTACTTGTACAAAGAAGTCCTCCAAAATTGCTTCAGATAGAGGGCATATTTACCTTGTTTATACTTAGAATCATGACTTCGAAGTAATGTACAAAGATTCCATGAATTCATCCACATTAAATTCCTCAATGTAGATGAGGAACTTAATGACTTGGCCTAAAGGTGTTGTGGCTCAACTACAAATGCTTTCACTTTGAAGAATAAGAAAGTGAAACTCTCTCCAATGAGATCATAGAACTTAACACTCTAGGTTTAGTCCATCGATTTTTATATGCCTTGAATTACCACATATATCTTAGAGGGACAGAGTCTTGTCAAGAGGAGCCACACTAGTCTCAATCGTTTGCAACCTTGATGCATGCCTTAAACCATAAAATAGTTTGAATAATATACCTATGATTACTGCCCTACCACTGGGTCAAGAATCCTCCACTGGTTTCCAATCAAAGGTTCAGATCCCACAACCAACAAAACCTTAATACCAACAAAAGATGATAAAAATGTGCCACAAATGACCTTAGCTAAGGCCAAGTAGCCTCAGACAGTCTACTCCTTTAGCGAGTGACCTAAACAGAAAACAAGGGGAAAATGCCAATTTTCCATAGTAGATTCACTACTTCATAGGGACATAATACTCTTGAAGGAGGAATTTAGCATCTTGAGATTTGATTAATGGTCTTCATGAGCTATTTAGTCCAACACTTGCATATACCTAGACTTGTATTATATTTTGAGACCTCTCATGTTTTCTAGGGCTTGTAGAAAGATACTTCAAATGAATTATCAGTGCACTATTTTATCTTGACTTCAATGAAACTTGACAACATATCTTGTGATTGCATTCCTCCTCTTTCTTGGGCTTGACCTCACCTAGCTCAGATACCATGTTAACTTTTGAGTTAATGTGTTCTTTGATTACGTCAGTCAGTCAATTAATCCATTAGCCCATTATTAATTCCATTAATGCATTAGCAATCACATTAACCATTATCATATGGTAGTAACTAATGAAAGAACATAAAAAATAAATGCATAAGATAAGACAAGACAAGAGGACACAAGATTTGGTGGATGCCTAGGAAAACCCCAAGATGGGGAAAACCATTTGATCAATTCTTATTCATTGTTACATCAGTGTTCAACAGAGTAGAGACGAGATGAAAATATGGTATATGATGACATGATGGCATGATGATGGATGGATTGGAAGGTTGAATTCTCCCTATTTGAGAGGGGGTGTTAAAATTTCCAACTAGGGCCAAATTCCACTATTGAACAATATTGAACAAATCATTTAATGGAGATGATTATTGCATTGAATTCCTCTTTTCGAGAGGATGAAAATCAACCTAAATATCATCAAATTTGGACAAGAATAAATGTGTTTTTGAATTTATGCCCACACATGTGAAAATTGTCAAGGGCAGCGACATCTTCATGTAGGTTCATGAAGCCCAAGAGACATGTCACTTCACCTTCAACTATTTGTATAAATAAGAGAGACCTCCAATCTCATTTGGCACCTCACTCACTCACACTTCCTTCTCTCTTGTGCATCTCTTTTCCTCACACATATGGCAACAAAAGGACAAATTGTAGGACAAATTATAGCACCGAAATTTCAGAGACTATTGCAGGTTTGACTAGCATTGACCAGAGGTGGTTTGAACTCCTTTGAATGTGATTTTTGTACCATAATTTCTTTTTTTTCTAGGTTGCATATATTGGCTTAGGAACCAGGGCAATTTTTTGACTTTGACCATAGAACAATCATAACATTGACTACAAACCTGATTGCAGAGTTGACCATAAAGTTTGATCAAGGTTGACCATTTTTTTCATGACTATTTTGGGCTGACTTTGACCACTTTAGAAGGTGAAGTTTAATTTCCTTTGAACAAGCTCCATAGAGGACAGTTTGTTGCTGCATTGACCATCATTGACATTCTAATTAGGGCATAATTTGATTATTGTTGAATACAGATTTGACAGTGTTGTTTTGAATCTGATTTGGCAAGTCAATTTTGACTTTTGTACTCTCTTTGTGTTGAACATTTAATATAATAATAAGAAGAATTGATCAAAGGGTTTTCCCCATATTGGGGTTTTTCCTTGGCATCCACCAAATCTGGTGTCGTCTTGTCTTAGCTTGTACTAATAATTTTCTCCTAAATTATCACTTTTGTTTCCCTCTAGTGAAAGAAATTTGATACAAATTACAACTGAACATTTCACAAGGCATACTTACTTTCTCATTCAAATGTACATGTGCATTGTTATCTTTTACTAACAACTGCAATCAAGGAAAATATTCAAGTACATGGTAGTCAGGCCACATTTCCGAATGGGGCTCCTACACCAAACAATGTGAGGTATAATTAGGACTCCATATTGGGGAGACCCATTGTATGTTAGTAGGATTAAACACCACCAAAAACACCATACAAAAAACTCAAGAAAATGGTGGGTTTGTGTAAACACAAGTTGGGGAAGAAAGGATTCCCAAAGAAAAAATTCATCATATTATCTTGTAATTTTTGAAATTCCAAATTTTTTAGTTTATAAATGTCAAGATCACACTATGTTTCTACAATATTGGCATCTAGATCAATTAATGGAATTTCATTGAATATTACATACGCAAAAGAAGGTGGAATTTTAGCGCGAGTTTTTGATGATTTTCCTTTTTGCCAACTCATCTTTGCAATAGAAAAAGGAGGTAAACAAAAATAGGAATCTAGGGTTACTTGTGAAATGGTAGAGCTTGAAGGTAAGTTGCACTTTATTTCTTTGAATGGTTGAGAAATGGAACTTTCCTTCTTTTACTGTAACTTCTTTGTCAAAGGGAGAAATGAAGTAATAACTTTGGATAAAACCAATGGGAGTGGGATAACAATAATATTCAAAGACAATGGGAGTTGATACAAATAGCGATTGGTGGTAGTGATATTTGGTGATGAATACAATGGTGCCAGCGAAAAAGAAAATTGGTGACAAATATATTTTGGTAGAAAACCAGAAGCAGGTTTGCAGGGGGGTAGTTTGGATTTGGAATTATGAACTCTGATATATTTATTTCAGATCTCCGTCACACAAAAGCGATGGAGATTTATACGAGTGCTTTATTAATAAAATTTATAAAAATGTAATGAAACATATATATGTGTGTATAACTTATAGAAATGTGCACATACATATATTTACAAAGTCCATAGAATTTAAAAAAATTTGGAATATTTTTTGAAAAAATCAAGAAAATGTTACAACATAAGATTTTCCATTTCGACCATATGTCAAAGTCCAAGAAATTGATCACACAATTGGAGCTATGGTTAGGATTTTCCCATAGGTTGCTCCCATTTTTCCTCTCGAGCCCAAAAAATTGAAATCCACTTGCTACAAATAATGGGTCTACGTACAGTTCAAGCTATGAGTCTCCTTTGTAATTCTCTCTCTCAGTAACATATGTGTTTTGGATAACCTTCCTCAACATATTCAAAAAGTTTGATATCTAAGATATTGCAGCGAAAAATATGAAAGGGGTGGGAGCAAGGAACCTCCAAGAACCATATGTGATACTTTCCAATACAAATGGTAAGTGTGGTCCATATCAAACCTAAATTTTTTGAAGCATTATTGTTCCTCTTGAAGGCCAATTATGATTTGGCCTTGAAGAATCAATCAGTAATGGCACTTCATTTGGTATATTAGAATACAACATTATCCTGTCCTAGGAAATCATTTTAGTTTCCACATTACAAAGATTCCATATGAATCAAGCTTATACTACATTCAAATTCAATCCATGTGTTACCAACAAGCCAACAAGACTTGGATCAAATGTTCCATTTCGAAAGATAAAAAGGAATATTAAAGTGGTGATAAATACAAGTTTGGATAGCAAATGCAGTGGAAGATAGAGCCACTCCATTTCCACATTGTTTTGAAATGAGAGCTTTAAGTAAGATTGGTGTTCATGTAGTGAGTTTCTTGATTGAAACTTCTTATTATGGCTTTCCTTGTGAGAAACTCCATAACATGGTGTACGGTAGGAGCCTTTCTAATGCCCACCAATCTAGTAAACTCCTTAGTATATGAAATTTAATAATGTTGACGTCAAAGGGAAATTGCAGTCAATGGTATAAGGAAAATGAAAACTTGCTAATAAAATAAAGAGATGATTGATACAATTCCTAAGAGTTGAATAACTGCAAATTCCAACCCTCCCAATTTTTAAGGGATGTTAAATTCCAATATACTCTGATTTATCAATACCCAATTCAAGATGCATCTAGTTGGGGTTGAATCAAAGGAGGACATAGGTGAATGGAAGATACACATAAGAATGGGTGTGAAAATTCTTTGTGTAGTCATAAGTGCAAGAATTGATAGAAGCAAAGACCTTACAAATACATACATGGAACTCCTTATTGCAAGTAATATGTACACAATAATGAGAGTTGCATTGCTAGCTGTGGACTCTTGGTATTTGTTTGGAGGGGTAGCCCAAGTGATCAAGCATTACTACCAATTTGTAGCATATGGAACAATGTGTGTGCAACCAATATGATAGGAACCAAGGCAACCTTATATGTTGTAGTTATGAAAGAATAGGAGAGTTTCATTTTGACCTTCCCAATTTCTCTTTATTCTTCCTTAACAATCTTTTCAAATATGGTTCCGTTGATTCTCCATGCTTGGTTTTATGTATACTCATTTTGATATTTAGAGTCCAAGCCATTATAATTTTTTTTTTTTAATCCATTCTTGTGGCAATATCCTCCTAGACGAAATTTGTGTTGCATCAATTGAATTTAAATCTTGTTGGTGTGCACCAACCAGTGTAAAAAATAATTGTGCCATCATGTATATCTTTAGTCTTTCCATCTTGAACTACCTACAACTTTGATCTAAATTGCAACATCTGTTGAGTCCCTAGGTAGATTTGCTACTACATTTCATTGCATCTCTTCTTCATATTGTCAATGTAACCCCCATTAGCAACCAGTTACTCAATGTAATAGTAGACATGAAGCTTAGAGCTTCCCAAAAAAGAAAAGTGGCTACAAAGGAGGTATGTAGATATGTTCATAGATAGCATCTTCAACCCTTCTTAGTTTTCAAATAAACATGTGAAATCATGATAAGATTCCAATGGTTTCATATCTTAATAAAAATTGACCATTCAACTTAGAATAGTTGTCTCTTCCACCATTATGCACCTGAGGATGAAGGTGTCATCATCCTTCAAACCATGGGGATTGATTACTTAATGAGGAAATTATTTATTTCTTAATGATCCAACTCATAATTTAAATTCTAACATCAGCATCAATTCTCAAACATCATGTCATTATGCTTTAATTCTATCAAATGACATATTTCCTTTAAATCAGAAGAGTAAATCCTTGGAGATAAGCATTGACTAGAAAGCTCTTGGAGAACCTTGTGTAAAGTGCTTCCTAAAGACCCGACTGCAAAAGTATTATACAGGCTATCACAGGAACATAAGAAAACATGCACTGTTTTTTTTGTCATACTCCTTGATAAAGTGCAAGTACGGAAACTATTGGTATTAAATTTGACACATTATTCAAGGATCGATCCAAATGATTGTTGATCACATAGGGCAGGACACAATACTCAACAAAGAGGATGGAGTACTTCTTGGTTATTGGGAGAAACATAAATGGAATTAATAATGGATGATGGTATGATGGTAAGAAATAAGGTATGAAATTGGTGAAAAATAGAGACCGAAATGAAATGACACAATAGGGATGCTAAACTTATAGTATTCTTTATCATATTTCCTAAATTTTCAACCAATTAAAAGGTTTCAAGCTTATTTTTTCCTCAATTTTTACCTAAACATCTTAAAGTTTCTAAGCACGCTAATGAAAAGACTGAATTTGAGACCTATGTTCCTTTGAACTTATCCAAAACAAATTTTTATTGTAGTCTACTGCTATGTTAAAAAGTTAATACTAATGAATCTTGATTGTGTAAGGATGATGGAGTAAATGTTGATGCTAATAGAGATTTGTTGTCACTGTCTTGTACTGAATCTTGAGCTACATTCATGCTTAAAAATTCTAAAAATGTTGAAACTAAAATGAAATTAAAGGTCTATAAGCTGATGTTAGAGATAGGATCCCCGTTTTTCTTTCGTTTATTGGTACGCTACCACAAATTGATGTTAGAAATTTTTTTTATATATTCTTCACTATAAACCCACATCTTTAGTGAAATTCTATTTATGTGAAATTTTTTTTTTGAATTTTTGAACATAGAAAGAAATCATTGGATTGCTGACCATTAATGGATTTCATTAATAAATGTGAGACAACTCACCATTCATGTCAATGAGTGTCAAGATGCAAGAGTGCATATCGATAGATACAAATGGATGTATTGAAGTCAAGTCACTTGTAGGATTTGGAAAACAAGAGACATCGAGATATTCCCTTCTTATCAGTGAGGATATCTTTCATTTATGTATGAAAATTCCAAGGAACTCAAAAGGATCTATTATATTGGTCCCATATAAGATGTTGGAGTCAATGGGACAAGACCTATTAGAAGGTGAGCCTTAAGGAATCTGACATCAGCGGCCAACTCGAGCATAGAATTAGAAATATTTTTAAAGAATGATCAAGACCAACATGAACTTACATAATTTATTGGGAATCTTTCCTAATAGTTTTTTGGTTTTCAAGAAAGACTCATGCCCAGTTATGTCAATTACCCGATTTTCACAACTAGACTTATTTTTATCTTTACTATTTTATTCATTTATTTATTCTACTATCCTATCCTACTTGAAAAAATAACATTCTCCTTCTAGTAGAGGAGTATTTTAGTGAATCCATGTGCACAAAAATATAACAAATGTACTCATACTCAATTTTGAAAAATATGCTTTTATGTATATCAGAGCATGAGAGACCAATTACTTTGAATGATATGAAGAGGAGTTATTGAAGAAGAGAGTGGTACTTTGATCCAATGATTTTCTGGAACCAACATTAGATATAGTCCTAATATTCTTGACTCTATTTCTCATTTGGGCCACTCGGCATGACCTCCTTATCCATGCCATGTAAATATTCTACCATCAGATCGTTGGTCTCTTAAGTGAATGTTGGATCTGATGATAGGCATGTTAGGAGATCCTTGATCTTAGGTTGTAAATTCTTCTCTCCATCAAATTTGATCCATGATTCCTTGGTGTCCTTAGAAAATTGGTAAGGGTAGTCAAAGAACGCTTCTAGATATTATTGTAGAGGTGGCTCATGGATCACTTCTAGGGAAGCATATATGATCGTGATTACTACCAATATTTTCTCTTCTTGAGAGGTATATATTTTCCTAGTTGTGGCTAGAATATGAGAAATTTATTAGGAGTAACATTCTTCAAAACTCCTGATCAATCCTGAGTTCTTATTTCTAGTTGTTGATCCTTGTCTAGCACATGGATTAGTGTATGGGGGTGGGGGTTCTTACAACACCATGTTTTTTTTTTAAGAAATAGATGAAATATGCTAAAATAAAACAATTTCAATGAAAAAATTATCATGTACTTGGACACCCTCACTCTACTAAGACCTGTTGTCACCAAGTTCTTAGTTGTCATGAGTTAAGTTCTTCCTTTCTATGAAGAAAACTAAGAGAAAGCACACTTTCATAAAAGAAACACATTTTACCAACATGAAAAGGGCTTGTAGATATTCACGAAAGTGGTTGCACAAGTTCTTACCTCCTGTCTTACCTTCCCGCTCCTCCAAGTCTTAAGTGTTGGGGCAATCAGGAAAAATCATTTGCAAAAAAAAAATAGAATATTAATTATCTAACCCTTTTAGCACCTCTCCTACAACAACACTAAAATTTTGGTCAATTTAATTTCTTAATTAATCCAACATAAATTATTGACCATGAGTTTGTAGAATTTGAGATGCCACACTATATGTTCGGAGTTCAGGGTATCAAAAACATTTCTAACATATACTCCATAAAAGAAACAAAAATTCATTCATATAGAAGATAAATATAGGAGAAGTGTGCTACCTGTGGTTTCAACACAAAGCCCCTTCACCATAGGTTCCAATATTTCATAGAGACTTGAAACAATGTTCATGAAACCAAGGAAGAATTGCAATGCGTATCTGTCTCTTTAGAAAGTAATCTCATTTCTACCAAAACAACAATTTAAATGCCAACAAGGAAAAGGAAAAGAGATGAGAAATGGTGATCACTGGGGTTGTCCACAAATCTCTAGTTTGAAATAATACAAATATGTCACCTTGGTTGGACCAAATGGTCATGCAACCAAGATGCTTGCAAAGTGCATAGTTTCCCTTCAATGATCAATCTCACTCCTGCAACTAAGCAACAATTGTAAGTAGTTGAACATTTGAAAAACTAAGAAACAAGTACACAATCATCTATGGAATTGCAGGCTAGAAAACATATTACAATCTAAACTAGTGCTCTAAGCTATGATATAGCCATAATGAAAATAGGGAATCTCAGCATGAGTTGGTGGGCCCTCCCAACTAGTACTTTGCTATCTAAGAAACTACAAAACCAAGATTAAGTTGTGCTGCTAAAAATATTACACAATAGCTTGAATAATTTATCATTAATCCAAAGATGAGATTGAAGTTACACAATTGCGAGGAACTCCAAATGATCATATTAAAAGATTACATAAATGATTTGACATCAAGAACCCATGACTAATCTAACTCTTAACAAATATAACTCTCAAAACATTTATCCATGTATATATACAAAGAAACAAGGGGGTAGATTGAAATCAATCCCCCAAATATGGACTGCTGAACTATGGGCATATTACAAAATATTATGTTTTTCTTGTTTTTAAAAGATCTTGGTTGTAGAAAAAATCAAGATATGATTACGCTTGATCCATTTATCATACAATTAGTTGAGAATAGGATGAAATTGGTTTGTTATGCTAGTTGGTCGCTATGTTTGGGACGCAGTTTGGGAATGACCACAACTAGAAAGATACCCTTAAAATAATATCATGTAGCTCCTAAATCATACACAATCTAGTTAAACACTCGCAATTCACCTAATTGGGGATGTTTTGGACAAACCATGTTTGGGATTTCCCGCATTTTTCTTCATTTCCTCAAAAATTGTGTCCTAAGATAGTCACTCAAATTTTCTTGGAACAAGTTGTCCAAATTGTTGATAATGAGTTGGAGGCTTGGGGAATCTACTTTTCAAATATTAAATCATGCAATGAGCCTAAAAGGGATCAAGGAATTTGAATGAAACATCTTTGGTAAAGCACTAAAATAAGATGAGCGAATTCAATTGTTAGATATTTCGAGAAGCCTTGAAATGAGTATGGATATTTGATTGTTCATTCTTTTGTTAAGTTCTGAAATTGTAAGGGGAATTTTAATGTTACATCAAGTTGGGGACATTTTAATTTTAAGCCTTTCAATAATTCCCAAAACAAGTTGAGGGAATTCAAATGTTGCATCTTTTGTGAAGCCTTGAAAAATCAAGAACATTTATTGAAGTTCTTTATTTCAATCAAATATCAATGGGATATTCGAAGGGGGCCTATAGTCTAAATATATGCATTCTTTCATTTGAAAGAAGGTTTGGGATGCCATATCCAACAATATATTGCCATGTGTCTAAACTCATTACCAATAATAGATAGAGTGTAAATTTTGTTCAATTGTTTGTGATACCTTGAAGGGAAATTTTGACATGAAAAACTTGAACAGTCAACATCATTTCAAATAATTGATGATTCCACCCACATTAGAATCAATTATTGATTTTCAACTATGCCACATTAGTACCAAAATGCATGTGAGGAAAAATATTGCAAGTTTCACTAACAAAAGTAAATAGAGGAAACTACCACAATCCATATGAGATAAATGGAATGTTCATGATCATGCCAAGAACAAAATGGTTTCCTAGATAGTGGTAGCTATTTGGTAAATTAATTATCTTTAATTTACTTCATTAAATATCAACCAAGATTTGTGTACTTGTAGTGAAGTGTATGTGCACTATATATGCTAGGATTTCTTTTGTAAATTAAGTTATCTAAGAATTAAAATAATTTTAAATATGAATGAATGTTTTTTATACAATTTCGAGAGAATCACCAAACATTCTTTCAATCTAGAGTCCTATCTAACCTGAGCTTTTGAAAATAAAAGATATTATATATATTGTAGAAATCCACACTTAATTGTAATTGTCAAAAGGAAATGCTTGGAAATTGAACATGAAAGAAAATGATTTAACTCTACTGTTGTGGACATGAAATCATTTTTAACTAATTTTTGAAAAGAAATATTTAAGCTAATTGACAAATATGAAAAACCTGATAACGAAATTTAGATTGCAAAAGATAAAGTTTCTTAAAAAAGAGAATGACAATGATATCTAAAATGTGAAACTTGAACTCAATACTAATTACTAATGTGCACATCAACCTCTAAAATGTACTATGTTTAACATACCAAAAGTTAAATGTAAACAAGGAAATGACTCAGGGAAATTGAATGTTAAAACAACTAAACAATTATATAAAAAATACATAGCATAAGTAAACTCTTTTTGGTAATTTTGGTTTATGAGTACCCTGTAAAAATGAATGTAACAAAAATAAACGCTAGAAGTAAACTTTAAAAGAAACCTTAATGCTAACAATAATGCAAAACAAAAGAAAAACCGCATAGCTCGTAGAGGGCCCTTCCGGAGTGCGGAGTTGATTTAACAATAAAAAATTCTTCACGTACACATTTAGAAAGTAAAAAAAACTTGTATTAAGAGAATAGAATATCAATTTGTCCACAAAATGATTATAAACTTAATAAAAATAATCGCCACTACTATGTTCTTTGTCTCGATCACTGTTATCGATACAAAAGATAAAAATGACTTTGAAAGAGTTTTAAGACGATAAAGTGAAAGCAAATTTGACACCTACGAGATTGATAACTAAGAGTCCAATCTCTTTATGAATTTCTATTGAAAAAGCAAGTCATAGGAGATTTCATGTTTTAACAGCTAAGTGCCTCGCTCACTCGATTCTCTACTTCCTGTGTTTGACTGCAACACACTGTTTCCAAGTTTGACTTAGCCTTTGACTTCAAGATCTCTTATTTCGCTTAGCTTTCCAAGAAATATCAATAGGTGGCTATCCATCTGGGAGACAAATGTCATCTTTTGACAATATTCTTTCTTCTTTTGGAATGCTACAACCTATCTAACAATGGATTCTATTGTTGAAACAAATACCAGTTGTAGAATATACAAATTAGGTAATTGCAAGATACTTTTGTCATAATTTCACTAAAAATAAAGAATTTAAATAAGGATGACTAATACCTTGTAGGTATTGATCTTGACCTTAATATGGTGAGGCTTTTGTAGAAAAATAATAGAAAGGTGAAATGTGATGGAAAAATGGATGGTAAAAAAGAGACATTTCTTGACTTCAACAATACCATAAATAATACTTTCCTTAGCTAGCAATATACTAAGGAAACCAATTTTTCCACAAAATCTTGGGAATCCATGGATACATGTGTGAAATGAAATAATAGACCCTTATTAATGTCTTGCTTAGACTTTAAAAACATGAATTAAACACAAATTGAACAACTCACCAACCCCTTGAAAAACTTAGAGATCAATCATCACACATTGAATGCAAGAAAGAGCTGACAAATGGATAACTTAATAGAAAGACAAAGGATTGAGAATCATATCTATAAATCTATTGGAATTTTGAGAGAGGCAATCCATTTCTTTATCTAATATTTGTAAACATTGTGTCTACTTCTATTTTTCCCTTCATTTCTCTCTTATTATACATAAATATAAGCTCGAAAATTTAGGAAGGAATACAATAGAGGCTTGATGCTAAGGTCTTATAGTCCTGTTGTAGTGGCTACAAAAACCCTCCAAATTTTTTCCTTATCTTTGTTTTGAAGCCTCCCTACCAACCACCCTAGTAGCATGTCTTGCACTGTCAAGTACATGAGCTTCATTAGTTTTTGATCAGCTTGCTAGCCTGTGCGTAATTGCTTGCTTCAATCCCCTCACAGGCTACCACTCCAGACTTGGGTCAGCTGCTGGCTGAGAAATTTCCTTAGAAAATTGCTCAATTCTGGAGGGGAACCAACCTTCCCTCTAGAAATTACGCAAATTTGACTGGAAGCCTTTTGGGCTCAGAAATTGTGCAATCATGTTAACCAACCTTCCTCTGGAAAATTGTGCAATCTAGCCCAATAGTGCAACTCAGCCTAGAAATTACGCAATTCTAGGCAGAAATCAGCTGCTCCTCCTAGAAATTGCACAATCTCTTTGAATAGCCAACCCAGCTTCGTCCCAGAAATTGCACAAAAATCCCTCTCAGTCAAGCAGGTTGTTGCATGTTCCTTTAGGTTGACTGATCCCCCCTGGGATCGAGAAAACTTGAATTTCATGCATGGGCTTATTTTTCCTAAAATAGAAAAAAGCAACACGCAAAAATAACCCCTATATTTTAGGTATCTATTTTTAGGATCTGGAGGTTACATGCAAAGATCTTTTTAGAAAATTTCCTCCAAGTGTCACTTTTTCCTAGATTTGTGGTATGTGTGTCATAAGCCTCAAAATTATTTATTCAATGCTTCATAGCTCATTCTTCACATCGATCTTGGAGCTCTGACATCCAATAGAACATCTAGGAGTCTTCGGCACATCCAGCTCAGCTATTTTCAGGTAAGTTCGCTTTACTTGTCTTTTGCAACATTTCTACCGCTTTTTGTGTTTTGGATTTTGTGAGTTCTTTCTGCTTGATTTCTATGAAATTTTTTTGTCATTTTCATGCATGTTAGCTTGTACAAGAACCATTTCATTTTCTATTAGCATCTCACTACTGTCGCATGCATGACACTGTTTTGCACGAATGGTTGCCGATTCAACGACTCGTTTCACACACATGCATGTTGTTCCATTTTCTGAATCTTGCATTCATTGTTTGCATGAATCATCATTCACTCTTGCTTACACTCAGTATCACTATGCATTGACATCTTCATTTTCTTTTAGTTGCCCATCGACGGGTTTGGGTAACCTTGGCTTGGACTCAACCTTTCCCAGAAAACATTGAGAAATTATGAGAGGGAAGTCTCTTCCTTCCTCTCAGAAAATGTGCAAATCTGGCTAGTCCGTGCCCTCCAATATTTCTTTGTGCAATTTTGAGAGGCAGTGCCTGTTGGCCTAGAAAATTGCGCAATGTGGTCCCTGGGCCTGCATTACTTACCTGATGAAAATGTGCATTGCATAATCTCAGCACCTCATAGGCCAGTCTGGATTGTGCATTGCGCAATTCCAATATCCAACCAGCCTCTCAATAGTTTGGACAACCTTTTGCGTAGTTCCGACACTAAGTCTCCCGACCTCCTAATGAAAATTGCGCAATCCTTGCTAGCAGTTCCCCAGGTATGTTGCATGTCATCCCTCAAGTTTGCTTTGTTTTTAACTAACAGATTCCTAGCCATGCATGTCGTGAGATAGTAGGTGTTCCTCCATCTCTCAGTAGTTCAGGATCAATGGCCTCCAAAAGAGCAGGGTCAAAGGACATAGACGAAAGTGCAACTAGAGTAGCAATTGAGCGAGTGTCTATGAGATTGCCGATTTATGAAGACACCAAGATAATCATAGACAAAGACATAAAGATGAAATGGAAAGAGGTCAATGATGCATTCTTAGGCACAATTGGGGAAGATCTTGAAGACCGCCAAGTTTATGTGAACATTCACAAGTCTAGCTTGTACCAGATTGCATGCAGGTATCCCGCATTCCCATGCACGAACATGATACGTTGGGTCGTCTCACACACCGATCCAGAGATGATGACATTGAGCAGTGCCAGCGGGACATATATTTCTATCTTTAGGGCACAAGATTATCAACAAATGTACCACTTGTCGAAGCTAGTGATCACCATGGAGACACCCTTTAGCATACCCAACAACAATGACAACTCCAGGGATATCTTGAAAAACTGGGTGAAGGAGCTAGCCAAATTCAGGATGACACCCAACCAGATTTACAAGACGAAGATACTGCAGAAGGCGTATTTGTACTTGATCATCTTTGCATGTCACTTATATGGGCAAGAGAGCATGAAGACCTTCTCGTAGAGTTGGGTGATCGCGTTGGACCAGCTGGCCAGTGAAGGAAAATCATGCAATTGGTCTGACATGTTGGCTCACAGGCTGAAGGAACAGGTAACAGGAGCTTAGAAGCCACCCAAAGGTCAGCAAGCAGAAATCTACATTTCCTCTTACATCTTGGATGCAATCTGTGCCTGTCAGGAGTTCCCATGCATGAAGTGGGCATGGACATTGGTGGAAACCTCTATGAATACTTATTGCAAATTGTTTTCTGAATGAAACTTCTGAGGAGTGATCAAACAACTGTCAGATCATTTTTTCACCCTAGTGTATAAGATTATATTTGATTAGGATCCACCTTGCATGTCAGAGGAAACAATGGAGGCATTGATAGACATAGCAGATTCGTATGCCTCACTGTTTCACACCTTCATATGGATGTACAACATGATGAAGCCTCTGCATGTTTTGTTGAAGTTTTCCATGGACATGCTTGTCATGCAAGAAGTGTCATACCACATCTCTACATGACTGTCAGCTAGACTACACCAGAAGAAGAAGGCACCTTCACCCACTCTTTCATTATGGATCGGGCTATAAGAGATATGCAATCTCAAGCATGCGGATGCCAAAACAGAATTATTCAATAAATATCCTTTTGGCACCTGAAGCTACAATTCATATGACCCACATTATTTTGTGAAGGATCACTGCGTGAGGGTACAATTTTCGTGGATCCACAGGGCATGTCATTGGGTTGATGAAGACCCATGGAGATATTTTCATAGCTTCTCCAGGCCCAATGAACTGGATGGCATCGATGTGGAATGGTTAGTGAAGAATCATCCATGAGAGCATAGGCAACAACAACAGTGGAGGTAAACATACTAGCGTGCGACAAAGGTAAGAGAAATATTGTTGACAACGCAGAGGAAGAACACAGCTACAAGTTTAGAGAATACCCACTTGTGTAGAAGGTAGCTTTGGAAATAGAGGCGAAGAGGCAACAATGTGATAGGAGGATCGCGCAAAGGCGGAGAGGAAAACAAAGGATGGAGGAAATAGTGAAGGAGTTTCATGAGTTGAAGGATCAACCTCGGAAGGAACAGGAGCTGCACAGATAGGAGAAGGAAGTGCATCAAGGATAGGTACAATAGGGGGCACAACATGTACAAATAGATGGAATTGTGCTTGTAAATGTAGTAGGCTCATTCGAGAAGATGGCAGAAAGAAGACAATGATTAGTCGTAGGATCAGGACTTCACTCAAGAGGTTGAACGAGCACTTGAGAAGATGGATATAGAGATGGAGCAACCAGAGTTAGAGAAAGACATCAAACATATGCCTTACCATCAAGAGGTCTACCCACCAGATTCACCGGATCTGGAAGTAGAGAAAGTCCCAAGCGACCATGGAGACATTGAGATCCTTGGAGACAATCTAGAATAAGAGAAGCACAACATATCATTCGATGAGTCACAACATAGAGTTGTGCAATCGCTTAGAGTGTCTACTCCAGATGACCACACATCTCCTTCGTAGTTTGTGAAATGAGTGATCATGTCTGACATGCATAAGTATCCAACAACATTGGTCAATGCTACCATAGCATATGCTGAAGCCACTAGCTCGAGTGTTCACTTCTTGATAGTAGAAAATGAGCAAACGGCTAAGGATTTATAGGCGACCAAGCAGGGAGGAGAACTAGTTACAACATCCACCCGAGCAGATTTGAAGAAGGAGATACTAAATCAAGTATCGTCCCTTGAGATAGTCATGTGGGCATTGTATTCCAAGTTTGGTACCATGCATAAGGCAGTTGTCCATATCAACACTTGGCAGCAATGATGTGCTAGGAGAGCATGTATCTTGTCAAAATTTCATACTATTTTTTATCACATGCGAGCATGGAAAATGGGATACAAGGGAGCCTCATTACACTTTCCCAAGATGATGAAGCCCAGAGTGGTCGAGTTGAAGGCACACATCCAGAGTCAGATCTAGAACTATGAAGAACTCCCTCAGCTCATCACTGGTTTGTAGGCTTCCCATGCACAGGTATTCAGAAGCATGAATGTTGTTGTGCGTGCACATGCAATCCCATCTATTGGGACACTCACCAAGGCAAAGACAAAGGCACAAGTCCAACTGGAGCTTGACTTGTACATTGACAAGTTTATGTGCATAATCCCCAACGCAAACTTAGCAATCATTGAAGACACCATGCATTAGTATGTCATTGATATAGCCACACTCAAGACAATGATGCGCATGTTATAAGACGAGTTGGACAAAAGAGCCAAAGAAGTGTACCCAGATCCAACAGAGGCAAGAGTTCGTTCGCAGAAAGATGTCACCACAGAGTACATGGAAACCATCGTGGACTACCGAGCTTGGCATCAATTCACCATTGTCAACCATCGTGAGGATTTCAAAGAGCTGGTCTTCCCACAATTTTCCAACTCATAGTGATGTCTTGCATGGCTTGCTCAAGCCTATTTTGTCTCACATGGGTACATGTGCAGATTGTATGTAACGTCTTGTCAAGTGGAAGTTCAAGTGTCGATAGTTGAATGTAATAGTCATAGAGTAGTTGAAGAGTCATGAGGGTAGATGACCATTAAAAAAGGAGAATGTCAAGGGTCACCCACCCTTTTATATATATAGTCCCTCATAACTCAATGTAGAGGCTTTTGGTCAGCCAAGATTCTGATAGGGGTATCTTAGAGAAATTTTGGAGAGTATTATAACGAGCCTTGGCTTCTGCACTGTGCAGAGCTAGTATATCTCTTTAGAGGAGTAGGTGGCAGTGACAGTAACATTCCGCTACCGAGATTAGTGGTTGGTCATGGTTATACTGTATGATTGGAAATTTCACTTCTTAATATAACAGAGCCAACACGTTTCATGCATATGTTGTTATTGTATTTCAACTTACTTGTTTACTATAATGATATATGTATATGTTTGCTTGCGCATGCATGTGTGGAATTTTCTGTATAAGTATGTATGAATGTTACTGAAATGTGTTGTTGGTTTAACCATCAATTTGGATTGTTAACTTACTTGCTTTCCAGTTGTGATGTATCTTTGCTCATGTGTTCCCTTCTTAGCCACGTGCTTTCACAGGTTTCCAAGGGGCACACTCGCTTCACTCTCTGTGTGTTAGAACCATTCATGCACCTTCCTTGACTTACTGCATATGTCACGTCCTTTCTAGAATAGGGATACCTTACTTGCCTCTGGGCACAACTGCAGTAAAGGCGATACTGTATGGCGCATTGCTGGGACTTCTACACCAAACAGGTTGAGTTCTAGTTGGGCTTCTTACCGAGGAGATCTCGTGACATGTTGGTGGGTCTAGCACCATTAACATTTCTGGCACTAGAAGGAGGGCCAGATGAAAAGTTGTGTCCTCTCATCTTGTTTTGAACCTTTGCACACCTATCATGGATTCTATTACACTCATCCCTCCACTATGCATTTCAAATGCTAAAACTCTCAACATCACGAGGGAGTTTTTTGATATCTTGTCTAAATTCACGTATGATGGTGAAGGCGAAGTAGCCTAGCCTGAGTACTTAGAAGACTTCTATGTATTCCTTGAGAATGCAGATGAGTTCTATGAAGAAGAGGTCAACCTCCTGCTTTTATACACACTACGTGAGTCCCCACAACGGTGGTGTTGGAGTCTACCTCCTAGCAGTGTGTACTCAATTGAGTAGTTTTGTGATCTCATTTAATCTACTTTCCATCATTTTGATCCAAAACCTCTTGACCAAAAATTGTTACAACAACGGAAGGCCCAGCATGAATCGCCTATGGAATTTTGGGACTACTTCCACGTGTTGTAGTTTCAATCTTCAAAAAGTAAGATGACATTCCAATATCTCATGGACAGATTTGAGTATTGTCTTACAAAATCTGTTAAAACTAAAAGAAAGTTCAAGCCCAAGCCTCACTCAACATACTTTGATAATGGAGTTGCACAATCATAGACAGGCACGGTCACTGTCACAAGTGACTATCCGCCATCCCCTCATCAAACAACTCCACCACTGTAGAGTGATGTAGGAGAGCAAGCACACACATCCGTTCAATTATCACATCCTCCCAACATCACTTCTCTTAATTTTTGTACAGATTTGGTTGAGAATCCCATGGGTTGTCACATGTCTATTTTACCTCAACCTCCGTCTTCGAGTTCTGCTGATTATCCGAATTGCATTGTCTTGTGTTCTTCCATTCTTGACTTTGCACTTGTTGTGAACGAGGATCAAGCCATCGATGGAGTTGGTGTTTCACAACCAACCTACACTATCATTCATGAATAATATGGCTAGGAGCTTGAGCATCAATCCTCGACGAAGGATGACTCCCTTTTGTTCGAGCCTCCTATTCGAGCCTCCTCCTTTTTTTCCTAACATCTTTGGTGATTCTTCCATCCCTGATTTTGCATGTGTATATCTGTCTATAGATGCACCCATTGTTGATCATTCATATAACACATTGGATGTCAATCCATCATCCAACAACAGAGAGTCTTGAAAAGCCACTTGATTTTTCATCTGCCTTTTCCGAAAATGCAGAGGGTGAATTTTTCTGCTTCTCATCTACCCCTCTATTTGATTCATCATATCATGAGGATGCCATTGAAATCATTGATTTTTTTATCATAGTTGCCATGATCTATTTACTCTCACATTCAATCATGATGATAATTCCATCACATTTGATTTTTCCAAGCCACATGTTTATGATGATCTATTTGTCGACGAAGTTAAAACCCCACATATTGTTGAGGCACTTTAGCCCAAGATGATGGTTATGTTAGGCCCTCACTATCATGAGGTTAGTTTGACTTCCAATCAACAATTTTTTGAAACAACCAAGGCTCCTCATCGCTCATATATATGTATTGAAGATCAATCTCACACACATATTTCGCTGCCTCCACTCGAACTACACGATCCCATCATTTAGGCATTGGAGGAATCTTACATAGCAAGCACATGTGCACGATGCAAGTTTTCTTTGTTTCTTTAATTTTCTTGCATGTCACAGTTAAGAGTATGCATATTATTAATAGTTGCATGTAGTGTCACACAGCACCATGGTAAGTCCACAGATTGCATGTCACGCACTTGCACTCATGTATGTTCTATGGACACATCTAAACTCAGACTATGCTTGTCTTCATTGTTATATATTTCATGTTTTCTGGTTCACACAACTGTGTCATTCGTGAACCATGCCTTCACCAACATGGGTTGATTAATGTGCTGGTGGATGCATTGGAAGTATCACTTCACGTGAGTAGACCTATGCACTGTTAGCTTAGGAATAGGAGTAGTGTTTTCATGCATGCATTTTTTCTTCTTACTTTGCATGTTTGTTTGTTTTACTGCTTGTTTTCTTACTTTCTTTTCTTATGCATCTACTTCTTCTTTTGCTTTGTTTTGTGTTTGTTTGCTTCCTTATGTTCATAGGTTAGTTCACATGAAACCATGTGTGACTCTCGAAACAAGCTAGGTAAAGTATAAGAGGACTTGTGCAATTATCAATACTTGGTTATCTATCATCCTGCCTTTGCATGAAGAACTTGTCATCTTCATTCCATGATACGTCAATGGAAAATAGGTATTGTTCGAAGTGAACCTTGGTGAAAACACAACGCTTGCACACTAACTAGTGTCACCTACTCTAGTCAGTTGTTTTTGGGTTAACCCTTGTTAGCTCAGTCCAATAGAGTAAGGTGAGGGGGAAAACCTTAACAAGCACACAAGAGGTATATATAAACTAATTCTATGAAGGAACAACCTCTTATGCTCTCAATAAGTTGGGATCCCTCTTCCACCTCTAAAATGAATAAGTGTTATGCACAGTTATGAAAAATGAAAAAAAAAAATGAAAAAAGTGAAAAATCTGAAAAAATGAAAAATGAATAAGGAAAAAGAAGAGAAAGGCTTCCCACACATAGAGGTGATGCAAGTAACTCTACCGAGGTACTGACCAAGCTCACTGCCAGCGAAGCGATGCTTGTGTTCTTGCGTGACTCCGTTGGGGTACTGTCCAGGTCTGTTGTTAGTGGAGCAACACTAGAGATAAAACTAAAACTATGACGATCATATTGCTTGTGAATCAATATACCCCTCATCCCTAATCGAAAAACTACATTGGCTTGGCTTGGAATGTGTGTCTACCGACCAAGATCTTGGTAGATGCTACATCTTAAAATCAAGCAAGTGTGGAAGTCAAGACGAACCAAGAGCTGAATAATACTTCCGGAGGTTTTAGAGTTGATTTTCATGAACAAGGTCTATTCAGAGAGTTGGAGTTCTACTAGTGTGTCACCAAGTATTTTAGCGGCTACAACCACCCTCCAAAATTTTTCCTTAGATTCATTTTGGAGCCTCCCTACCAACCATCCTAGCAGCATGTCTTGCATTGTCAAGTACATGAGATTCATTAGCTTTTTAGTAGCTTGCTAGCTTGTGCATGGTTGTTTGCTTCACTCCCCTCATAGATTTCCACTCCAAACTTGGGTCAGCTATTGGCTGAGAAACTCCCTTCGAAAATTGTGCAATCCTAGAGGGAAACCAACCTTCCCTCCACAAATTGCGAAAATCTGACTGGAAACATGTTGGGATAAGAAATTGTGCAATCCTGTAAATCTACCTTCCTATGGAAAATTGCACAATATGGCCCAACAGTGCAACTCAACCAAGAAATTATGCAATTCTGGGCAGCAGTCAGCTGCTCCTCCCAGAAATTGCACAATCCCTATGAACAACCAGCCTAACCTCCTCCTAGAAATTGTGAAAAACTCCCTCTCAATTAGGCATGCTGTTGCATGTGCCTTTAGGTTGATCGGTTCCCTCTGGGACCGAGAAAACTTGACTTGCATGCATGGGCTATTTTTTCCTGAAATAGAAAAAAGAAAAATTCAAAAAGAATCCCTAGATTTTAGGGTCTATTTTTAGCAGCTTGAGGTTACATGAAAAGATCGTTTTAGAAACTTTCCTCCAAGTGTCACTTTTTCCTAGATTTGTGGCATGCACGTCATGAGCCTCAAAATTATTTATTCGATGCTTCAGAGTTCATTCTTCACATCAATATTGGAGCTCGGACATCCCACAACACATCTAGGAGTCTTCAAAACATCTAACTCAGCTATTTTCGGGTAAGTTCACTTTACTTGTCTTTTGCATCATTTCTATCACTTTTTGTGTTTTGGCTTGTGTGAATGTTGTTTTCTTGATTTCTATGAATGCTTGCTATCATTTGCATGCATGTTAACTTGTACAAGCACCATTTTAGTTTTTGTTAGCATCTCACTGTTGTCACATGCATGACACTATTTTGCACGAATGGTCGCTGATTCGGCGATTCGTTTCATACACATCCATGTTGTTTCATTTTCTAAATATTGCATTCACTATTTGCATGCATGATCATTCACTCTTGTGTACACTCAATATCGCCTTGCATTCACATCTTCATTTTCTTTTAGTTTCCCGTCGACAAGTCCGGGTAATCTTAGCCTGAAATTTGCCTTGCCCAGACAACATTGTGTAATTCTGAGAGGGAAGGTTCTGCCTTCCTCCAAGAAAATGCACAAATCTGGCCAGTTAGTGCCCTCTAGTCTTTCTTTGTACAATTATGAGAGGCAGTGACTGTTGGCCCAAAAAATTGCACAATCCGGTCCTTGAGCCTGCATTACTTGCTAGATGAAAATGTGCATTGCACAATCTCAGCACCCCGCAGGCCAGTATGGATTGTGCATTGCACAATTCCAATATCCAACCAGCTTCTTGATAGTCTGGACAACCTTTTTCATAGTTCCAACTCTCAGTCTCCTAGCCTCCCAGTGAAAATTGTACAATCCTTGCTAGCAGTTCCCTAGGTATGTTGCATGTCATCCCTCAAGTTTTCTTTGTTTTTAAATGACAGATTTCTTTCCATGCATGTCACCGTGTCTCTAGATATATCAAGTGTTCTTCCACCTCTCAGAATTTTAGGATCAATGGCCTCCAAGAGAGTAGGATCAAAGGACACCAACAGAAGCACAACTGGAGCAGTAGTTGAGCGAGTGTCTTTGAGTTTACCGATTTATGAAGACACCAAGCTAATCGTAGACAAAGACATTAAGATGAAATGGAAAGAGGTAAATAATGCATTCTCAAGCACATTTGGGGAAGATCTTGAAGATCGCCAAGTCTATGTGAACATTCATAAGTCCGGCTTGTACCAAATTTCATGCAGGTATCTCGCGTTCCCATGCACGGACATGATACATTGGATCATCTTGCACATTTATCCAGAGATGATAAAATTGAGCAGTGTCAACAAGACATAGATTGCTACCTTCAGGGAATAGGACTATCAACATATGTACCACTTTCCAAATCCAGTGATCACCATGGAGGCACCCTTCAGCATACCTAGCAGCAATGCCAACTCTAGTGGTACCTTGAAGAAATGGGTGAAGGAGTCAGCCAAATTTAGGAGGAAAGCCAACCAAATTTACAAGATAAAGATACTGTAGAATGGTTTATCAGTACTTTTTCATCTTTTCATGTCACTTATATGGCCAAGAGAGCACGAAGACCTTCTCAAAGAGTTGGGTGATTGCGTTGGACCAACTGGAGAGTGAGGGCAGAGAATGAAATTGGTTCGACATGTTGGCTCACAGGTCGAAGGAACATGTAACAGGAGCTCAAAAGCCACCCAAAGGTCAACAAGTATAAATCTACATGTCCGCTTACATCTTGGATGCAATCTATGCCTGTCAAGAGTTCCCAGGCATGAAGTGGACATGGACATCAACGAAAACCTCTGTGAATACTTATTGCAAAATGATTTCTGAATGCAACTTTTGAGGAGTTATCACACAACTCTCAAATCATTTTTTCACCCAGGTTTACAAGATGATATTTTAGGTGTATGCCAAAATAGAAGAGTTCAAGAAATATCCTTTTGGCACCCGAAGCTACAACGATATGACCCACATTATTTTTTGGAGGATCACTACGTGAGGGTATAGTTTCCGTGGATCGATGGGGCATGTCATTGGGTTGAGGAAGACCCATGGAGATATTGTCATAGCTTCTCCAGGCCCAATGAATCGGTTGGCATCACTGTGGAATGGTTAGTGAAGCATCGTGAAGCAACATCTAGGAGAACACTACTACTAGTAGTAGTAGAAGTAAAAATACGATGCACGACAAAGGCAAGAGAAATATTGTCGATAATGTGGAGGTAGAACAAAACTACAAGTTTAGAGAAAACCCACTTGTGTAGAAAGTAGCTTTGACAATAGAGGTGAAGAGGTAACAATGCCATAGGAGGATCATGTAAAGGCAGAGAGAAAAATAGAGGATGGAGGAAACAATCAAGGAGTTGCATGAGTTGAAGGAGAAACTCCAGAAGGAACAAGAGCTACGCAGATAGGAGAAGGAAATGAAATAGGATAGGTACAATAGGGGGCACAACATGTAAAGATAGATGGAATTATGCCCGTACATGTAGTAGACTCATCCGAAAAGCTGGCACAAAGAAGATAAGGTGAGAAGTCGCAAGAGTAGAACTTCGCTCAAGAGATTGAGTGAGAAGTTGAGCAGATGGATACAGAGATGGAGCAACCAGAGTTAGAGAAAGACATTGACCTCATGCCTTTCCATCAAGAGGTCAACACACTAGCTTCACCAGATCCAGAAGAAGAGAAATTCCCAAATGACCAAGGAGACACTGAGATGCTTGGAGACAATATGGAAGAAGAGATGTGCAACATATCATTCAATGAGTCACAACATAGAGTTGTGAGATCGCATACAGTGTCGACTCCAAATGAAAACACATCTCCTGCATAGTTTGTGGAACAAGTGATCGTGTCTGACGTACGCAAGCATCCAAGAGCATATGTCAAAGCCACTAGCTCAAGTGTTTGCTTCTTGATAGTAGAGAATGAGTGAATGACTAAGGATTTATAGACGGCCAAGTAGGGAGGAGAAATGGTTACAGCATCCACCCAAACAGAGTTGAAGAAGGTGATATTAGATGAAGTATCATCCCTTGAGACATTCATGCAGGCATTGTATTCCAAGTTTGGTACCGTGCATAAGGCAGTTGTCCAACTCAATGGTTGGCAACAACGATGTGCTAGGAGATCACATATCTTGTTAAACTTACATACTTCTGTTGATCACATGCAAACATGGATAATGAGATACAAGGGAGCCCCGTTACACTTTCCTAAGATGATGAAGCCTAGAGCAGTCAAGTTGAAGGCATGCATCCAGAGTTAGATTCAGAACTATGAAGAACTCTTTCAGCTCATCACTAGTTTGCAGGCTTCCCATGGACGGGTATTCAGAAGCATGGATGTTGTGTGCACACATGGGATCCCATCTATTAGGACACTCATCAAGGAAAAGACAAAGGCACAAGTCCGACTGGAGCTTGAATCATACTTTGACGCATTGATGCGCATAGCCACTAGCGTAGACTTAGTGATCAGTGTTGACACCATGCATCAGTACGTCGTTGGTCCAGCCACACTCAAGAAAATTATGTGCATGTTATTAGACGAGTTGGACAGAGGAGCCAGAGCAATGTACCCGAATGAAATATAGGCAAGAGTTCGCTTCCAGAAAGATGTCATCACAGAGTACACAAACACCATCATGGACTACTGAGCTTGGCATTAGTTCGCCACCATTTACTATTGTGAGGATGTCGAAGAGTTGGTCTTCCCATAGTTGTCTGAATCATAGTGATGTCTTGCATGGATTCTCAAGCCTATTTTGTCTCACATGGGTACATGTGCACATTGTATGTAACGTCTTATCAAGTGGAAGTCCAAGTGTCGATAGTTGAATGTATTAGTCATAGAGTAGTTGAAGAGTCATGAGGGTAGATGAACAATAAAAAGGGGAATGTCAAGGTTCACCCCACCTTTTTCTATATATAGTCCCTCATAAATCATTATAGAGGTAATTGGCCAACCAATCTTTCGATAGGAGTATCTTAGAGAAAGCTTGGAGAGTATTGTAATGAGCCTTAGCTTCTCCCCTATGCAAAGCTAGTATATATCTTTGGAGGAGAAGGCAGCAGTGACTGTAATGTTCCACTACTAGGACTAGTGGTTGGTCATGGTTGTACTATATGATTGGAACTTTCACTTCTTAATATAATAGAACCAACATGTTTCATGCATATCTTGTTATCGTATTTCAGCTAACTTGTTTACTCTAATGATATATGTATCTATTTGCTTATGAATTCATGTATGAAATTTTCTATATAAGTATGTATGAATCTTACTGAAAGGTATTGTTGGTTTAACATCACTTTGGATTGTTATCTTGCTTACTTTCCAGTTTTTGATGAATCTTTACTCATGTGTTCCCTTCTTAGTCACGTGCTTTCATAGGTTTCCAAGGGGAGCACTCACTTCACTCTCTGTGTGTTAGAACCATTCATGCACCTTCCTTGGCTTGCGGCATATGTCACACCCTTTCTACCAATAGGGATACCTTACTTGCCTTTGCGTGCAACTGCAGTCAAGGCGATACTGTATGACCCACTACTGGGACACCTACACCAAATGGTCTGAGGTCTAGTTGGGACTTCTTACTGGGGAGGTACCCTTACATGTTGGCTGGTACAACACCATCAACAAGTCCCAAATTGATTCCCTCATTTGTATTACAGAACTATTGGATTGTTTTCTACTAAGGACCAAGGCATATTTCCATTAGTGAATGAATAAAATCCAAGCAAGTTATGCTAGTTTCCTCTATTTGTTGTCTTGTTTTGTGTTGAACAAATTTACGGGTTCATGGTTGCCTTATCCATCTAATTTTATATATTAAAAATATATATAATAATAAGGTAGTGTTTGGCCTACACTTCACTCATTTTCATGTTCTTTACATTTTTTATTTCAATAATGGAAGAATGATTAAGGAGCCCTTTACAGGGCATTAATGAAAATTTATATGTAATAGTCTCCAATAATTTTCTCCTTTGCCACCAAGAATATATGCATTAAATTTTGAATAAATGTAAGAAATCACCATTCACATCCTTATCTCTTACAATAAAACAATTCCAAGTTTCATAGAGAAATATCTTTATGAAGAGTTAAGGGTACCTTGTCTCTATCTTGAGAATTGGATGGAAGGATTAGAGTGGTGTAGGGAGGTTCTCTTGTACATTGTGCCTTAGCATCCACCTCTATGAGAGGATAAAATTGGAGACAAGATAATAACTAAATCCATTTTTGGGTTTTAATATAGCGAACAATGATACTTAACATCTTTCATGAATAATTTTCACCTCATTATAAATATTTTAGTAACTCCGCCATGGAATAAAGGCCTATTTTTATTGCTACTAAATATTTTTTTATTGTTCTGAGCATTTGTTGAAAATTTGGTATTAATGACAAGGTCATGCAAGGATAGGAAGTATTCAATTTGCAAGCTTAGGAGGGGTCACAACGTAAATACGAGATCAAGAGAGACAACATATTACTTCATCCATAATAGACCTCTCATCTGATTCATGCAAGTCTTCACACACCAAAAACATAGCTACAACTAAACTTTAAAAGAAACGTTAATGCTAAAAATGATGAAAAACTAAAGCAAAACCTCACATCTTGCAGGGGACCCTCCCAGAGTGCAGGGTTGATTTAACAATCAAAGGTTCTTCACGTATGCATTTAGAAAGTAACAAGAACTTGTATTAAGAGAAAAAAGTATGAATTTTTCCACAAAAGTATTATAAACTTAATAACATTAATCGTCACTACTGTGTTCTTTGTCTCGCTTACTGTTATTTATACAAATGATAAAAACAACTTTGAAAGAGTTTTAAGACGATAAAATGTAAGCAAATTTGACACCTACGAGATTTATAACCAAGATTTCAATCTCTTTATGACTTTCTATTGAAAAATAAAGTCATAGGAGATTTCGTGTTTTAAAATCTAAGTGCCTCGCTCGCTTGATTCTTTACTTCCTATATTTGACTACAACTCGCAGTTTACAAGTTTGTCTCAGCCTTTGACCTCATGACCTCTTATTTCGCATTTCTTCCCAAGCAATGTTAGTAGGTGGTTATCCATCTGGGAGCCGAATATCATCTTTTGACAATATTATTTCTTCTTCTAGAATGTTGTGACCTATCTAACAATGGATTCTACTACAAAAATGAATATCAGTTACAAAATATACAAAATTTGGTAATTGCAATACACTTCTTTCATAATTTCACTTAAAAAAAGAATTTATATATGGATGATTAATGCCTTGCAGGTATTGATCTTGACTTTAATATGCTGAGGCTTTTGTAGAAAAATAACATGAAGGTGAAATGTCATGGAAAAATGATGGTCAAAAAGAGACATTTCTAGACTTCAACATTCCCCTGCACCAAAGGTTTTGCATGTTCGCATGCACCAAAATTTAAAAAACGGGTTCTTCCTTCCTCTAGTGAATAATCTATTAGGCTCACGAAAGTACATCTAAGCTAGTATTATCTTTATTCTTTTTAATGCCAAACATGACCCTTGGTTTCTTCATTAAAATTCTACTTTGTAATCCTCTAAACCTATTTTTAAGAAACATATTTTGAACTTTAAGTTTCTTATTCTTTTTCTACCAATGATAGAGGTGTGAAAGTATGTTATCATTCTGAGTTTTGAGTATCTCATTCTAAACCTTAGATGCTTCCCTTTCCTGAATTAGATATTTATTAAGAACCTCCAATTGATAAATATCTTGCTTCAAATTCTCTTCAATGTTGTTTCCCTGTTTTGTTCTTGGTTTTGCTGCTAAGGTCTCACCTGTTTCAAATTGAGATGACTTTTCTTTTTGTTGTGCCTTTTTCTCTAGAGATTCTACATAATTATACATCTCTCATTGAACTGGATCGATTTCTGGGGTCCACCTTGTTCGACTACCTATTGGACTAACTGTATGAGGAGGTTTGTGAAATTCTTCATCTTCAAGATTTATCATTTCTAGTGATTGAGTGTTTGAAAATTTTGAAATTCTTTTACTCCTTAAACTTATTCCTAAGATTCTAGTGTTCTTCTTTTCTACTATGTTGTCCTCTATTTTTTTTTTTAGGTACTAGTTGACTTGGGCTAGCTTTCTTCCTTCTAAGGTCTTTTTTATCACTTTTCTATTTATACTTTTCAAGGTATTGAAACAGTGGAGTATTGTCCTCAAATGGGTCCTATGGAATTTCAGTCATATTTTTCTCTTGGATTTCTTCTTATACTCTCTCCTTTTCAAAGTTAGGGTTTCTTCTACTTTGTTTAACCCTACAGTTTGGTTCTTTTTCTGGAGCTTCTATAAAATGATTTCTTAATAAGAAATTTTGCCAATTATCTCCCTTTGCTTGTACATGTGCTTATACCAAAATATTAACAAGTCCATGATGGTATAGAGAGTTACCTATTGACCTAGATTCTCTTTGGATACTAAATGCCATTTTTCTTAAACTCTGAAGCAGGAAGTAAGGTAGATTGATTTCAAATCCATCAACAAAATGTAGCATAAGCCTAACATGATAGAGAAACATTGTTCCTAAACTTCCTTCACATGTTATAAATTTTTGATTAAAAGCAATACATTTCACCATTTTCCTTTTAATGTTGTCATTGGAATACCTTTCTTGAAAATAGATAAGTCCATACCTAGTTCCCTTAAGAAGTGAACCCACTCATTCTCTTTAATTCTTCCATCTTTGAACCAACTTTCTCCATTCCTTGGTAAATATATTGATTTATCTATAATTGAATATGTAAGGATGAGTTTAACATATCCCATTTCAACTTCCACTCCATCAAATCCTCAGGAAAAGGCTTTAGTAATCTATGTTTCATGCCCATTGATTTTTTCAAAGAACTAGAGCCAACCCACCTATTGTAGTTTCTCCTTAACCCTTGGATAAACATGGAGGAATATCACACCGTTTGTATCATAATGAACAAGCATACCCATATCGTGGAGAAGTTTTCAGCCTAGAATGCTATTTTCAACTAAGAAATGGAAGAGAATGAAGGGCTTTGGAATGAGTAAAATGAATATGGAGTAGGTTTGAAATGATGTCAAGGTAAGATATTGATGGTGGAAGTCATGTTTCATCCAACTTGTACTTATACAACTTCCCATACTTGATTTCGAAGGACTGGTATGATGTGCTTGATCTATTAATCAGATTTTGATGTGATAAGTGGTGCAATGATGAGAGGTTAAGGTTATAATGGTTAACATATTTATAAGGTCCTCAATCTTTTGATATCACATCCATAATCTAAAATCTAATTTTTTAAATTAAATATAACTCAAGTATTCTTACATACCTCAATGTTTCTTTTGATATCCTTCTTGCTGTTGAACTCGATTTTTATTGTAGAACCATGAATTGGCTACAAAATGATAATAATTTTTTCTCTCCTTTTTATTCTCGGAGTTTCTTTATTGATTAGAAGAAGGCTTCCTTATTTCTACTATTGATGATGATGATGACCAATACTAATCATGAATGTAAGTTTAGCACTTGAAAAGAAAGACAAGGACAAAATAAATAGGGACAAGAAAAACGAGTTTTGAAAATCTGAACTTCCAAGAAATCTTGGTTTTCAGCTAATATTTTCTGTATAAATATGACAACATAGTTGGTTTTCATATTTATACCTTTTTTTTATACTTTTTTTTTCAAAAATTACAATGAAGTTGGAGGATGAGGAGAAGAATCCTCTTCCTTAACCAACTTGAATTTAGAATTCTCTTGCAAATATTTGACAAATTCTTCTCTTGTTAGTGGTTTACGATACAATCTTAATCTATGGACATTAACAAGGAAAGTAATTTGTTCCTCATTAATAGTTTTTATCTTGACTGCTCCATTATAAAAAATAGTGTCAATCTCATAAGGACCAAGTCAATGAGTTTGAAATTTTCCTTGAAAATATTTGAATTTGGAATCAAAGAGAAGAGCCCAATCACCTTGCTTGAACTTTTTAGCTTTGATAAAATTTATATACGACTTAGAACTTTGTTGTTGAACTATGCTAGTTCTTTGAATACCATCTTGTTAGATCTTATATAGCTCATTCAATTGTGCCAACCTTTGTTTATGAGCTTATGAGAGATCAAGGCCCAATTTGACTATGTTCTCATGGTCTCCACTTGGAATTCAATTGGAAGCAAGAATTGTTTCCCATAGAAAAAATCATGAGTATGTCCAATTTTGTTCCTCAACGTAGTTCGGTATGCCCATAATGCTTCGGAAGCTTTTTTGCTCAATATTTTTTATGCAAATGAACAGTTTTGGTAAGAATTTCTTCAAGAACTTTGTTGGTAGATTACACTTTACCATTGGCTTATGGATGATATCGAATAGAATTCTTATGCTTGATTTTGTATTGCTCCACAATATTTTGCACCAACTTTGATGTGAATTGAGTACCTTGATCTATTACAATTTCTCTTGGAACACCAAAATGAGTAAAGATATCCTCAAAAATAAATGTAACTACAACATTTTTAGTTGCAAATAAAAGAGGTTTAGCTTCTACCCATTTTGTAACCTAATCCATGCAAACAAGTATATACCTTTTTTGCTTAGATGGAGGATTTATTGGTTCAACAAAATCTACAACCCATTTTTCAAAGGGTTCTACAAGTACATGTGGTTGTAGACCCATCTCATCTGATGGAATGGGTTTCTCCATTATTTGACAACTATCACATATTTTAACATATTCTTTGGCATCCTTAAAAATTGATGGCCAATAATAACCTAAAATAAGGATTTTGTAAGTATTTCTTTTACTGATAAAATGTCCTCCATATGGTTCATCATGACAAGCTTTCAATATTTTAGGTACTTCATCTTCTCGAACACATCTTCGGATAATCAAATCAGGTCCATTTTTTTACAGTTCTCCATCTATCCAAGAATAAGGTGCACTAGTTTTGATCACTTTTTTCTTTTCTCTAGTTGATAGATGTTGAGGGAAATATCCTATACCCAAATAATTAGAAATATCTGCAAATAAAGGCAATTTAGTAGATATTGTAAAAATATATTCATCTGGAAAATTGTCTTTTACATGAACATGAACATTATTATTTTGTATTTTGGAAAGGAAATCAACAACTGTATTTACTTTTCTTGGTCTATCAAGAATAGTAATGTTGAATTCTTCTAATAATAACAACCACCTTGTAATTCTACCATTAGTAATTGCTTTTTTCATTAAACATCTAATGGAAAAATTATCTGTATGAATAAAAGTTTCACAACCAGTAATGTAATGACGAAAGTATTTAATGGCATGAACAAAAACTAAAAAATCCTTTTCTGTTACAGTATAATTTGACTCTGCAGGAGTGAAATTTTTAACTCTATAATAAATGGCATAAGGAGTTAAATATTTTTGTCCCAAGACAACCCCTAGAGCTTTATCTGAAGCATCAGTATGAATATGGAAAGGAAGAGCCCAATTAGGTCCTCTTAAAATTGGCGCTTCAGTAATATTTTGCTTCAATGTCTCAATCTCTTTGTGACAGTCGGGATTCCAAGCAAATTCGCAATCTTTTGTTAGGAGTTTGAAAAGTGGAGAGATTATTTCTGTGAAATTTTCTATGAATCTCCTATAATATACAATAAATCCTAGAAAACTTCTTACGTCCCTTTGGAAAACAAGCATTGAAATTTTAGAAATTACTTATACTTTAGATGTATCCACTTTCATTCCATCACTTGAAATACGGTGGCTTGAAACAATCCATTCACTGAACGTCATATATCATTTTTCATGGCTTAATGAAAGGTTTTCCTCTTTATAGATAACAAGAATTGTTTCCAAATTTTCCATAGCTTCTTCAAAGGTATCACCATACACAGTATAATCATCCATGTACACTTCCACACAATCATGAATTAGATAAAAAAAAAAAACCTAAAACTACTCTCTAAAATGTGGTAGGTGAATTACATAATCCGAAGAGAAGAACCATGTAGGTATATGTTCCCTATGGACATGTAAAAGTCGTTTTATCTTGATCTTGTGGTGCTAGTTTGACTTTATTATATCCACTAAAACCATCTAAGAATGAAAATACTTCTTCCCTATCAAGGTATCTAATACTTGATCTATAAAAGGTAGTAGAAAATGATCTTTTAAAATAGCTTTGATTAATTCCTTGTAATCAATGCACACTCTCCATTTTCCATTTTTCTTAGGAAAAGTCACTAAAGGTGACACCCATTGACTATCTGACATTGGATAAATAAAATTCACATTAAGAAATTTTTGTAATTCCTCCTTAACAATTTCTCTCATATTAGGATTCATCCTTCTCTGAGGTTGTCTAGCTGGTTCGACATTTTCTTCAATATAAATATGATACATACAAGTTTTAGGATCGATCCGTCTCATGTTAATGTACTCCCATGTATAAGCATAAGAGTGTCTTTGTAGAATCTGAATCAATTTTTCCTTTTTAAATTCTTCCAAATTATTGTTAATGTTCAATGTTTTATCTGGAAAATTTCTACTTGCGAATTGCCAAATTTTTCCATAGAATGTAAAGCCATTTGGTGAGATGATAAATATTCAACATTGAATTGTTCCTAAAAACTTTGATCTTACTCACAGTATGAAGAGGAATCATTATTATTCATTAAATTTATCAATTGATCTTCTTCATCTAATTGTGAAAAAGTATAAACTAATTTCAAATCATTAAGGTATTCATTATCATCATCTATCCAAATCTCACTTTCTATTTCAATTATTGTTTTTGTAGGAGGATAAAAACTAAATTTCTTAGTGGAATTTCCATTAGAGATATACATATCACTAGATCTACAACTTATGAATGCATTAGCTTTAGCTAGCCAAGGTCTATCAAGGATCAATGGATGACCTTCTAAATTATTCTTGGGAGTTAAGATCATGAAATCTACAGGATATGGCCAAGAATCTAGAGAAATAGACACATCTTCTAATACTCCATCTAGTTTGATAACAGATTACTCTACTAATTGTAATAATGTAGGAGTATATTGAAGATTAGGAAGCTCAAGTTGCTCCATTGTTTGTTTACTCATGATATTAATGGTTTCTCCTAGACCAATTAAAGTATTTGGAATCTCAACACCATTGATATGAATTTTCACAATAGGATTACTAGGGTCTAGATATTTTTGAACAATATATTTTTCCATCGTGATGTAAGCAAATTTTCCTACCAATTGGATCTTTTTGATATTTTTTTTTCTTCCTGGTTTTCTAATGCATAACTCCTTAATAGTTTTTGCAAATATTGGTATTTCCTTTATAGCTTGTAATAAAGGAATTTTAATGCAAATATTATTGATTTCATCTATGATTCAGGTGGATATTGGTGGCCACCTACCAAGTCCACTTGGACCCCCACCATTGTTTCTTTTAGCTTTTTAGTTTCCTTAATTGTAGCATAGTTTACTATTTTTAGCAGTTTTTCGGGTCCTGAACTTCCGGAGCCATTTTGAGGCCCTAAACGACATTTTTTGGGAAAACTGGGATCAATGTGTGTCCACCAATCAATGTTGCTCTTCCCAAAGTTGTAATCCTTAGATAGATCTTTCTAATGAGATATTTTGCACGTCAAAATTAGATTGTATGCCAAATTTATGACCCCGGGAAGTTGATGTACCAATTTACCCAAACGGGCCCCACAATGTGGCGTTTTATCTTCTAGGGTTAGGTTTTTGGATGTATAGGGTTTTCCATTGTTTCTCAAAAATAAATAGGCCTTTGAGCCTCATTATAACACATTTCAGAGGCATGTAGCTGCCACATCTCTTCTCAGAGATAAGCTACCATCGCCCTAACTAGTTTATTTCCATTTCTGTTTGTAAGCATATTTCAGTATTTTACAGTAATGAAATGAAGTATTATTTATGTTGCATCTCTATATGTATGGTTCTATCTATAATTTATTGTGTTCCTGTTTAAATCCATATCAGTGGTATTAGAGTTGTCTGCTCTTTCTCTGTCTTTCTTTGCATGTCCCCAACGAGGTTGGATGAAAATAAAGATGAGGGGGCAGGAGATATTACCAAAATATTTCTTGAAGAGGCCCTCAAGTGATAAAGGAATGTGATGATGGACAACTTTTCCCAGATCCTTCAACAGCTACCCAGGGGCGACACATCTACTTCCAATAGCTACTCTGGAAGCACCACACCCTTTAAGGTGCAAGTTAACTTTGACATTCCCATATTTGAGGGTCAGATAAATGCAGATACCATAGATAAATGGTTAAATCTTCTAGAAGGGTATTTTTCTTTTCATGATTTTTCCGGCCAGGAAAAGATTACTTTCACTCTTCTCAAAACTAGCCCCCATATCAAGGATTGGTGGGTAACATACTGTGAGTAGAAGGGTGAAAGTACGACCTCACTGTTTTCAGCCACACCCACTTAGAATTCATTTTGGACTGCCATCAAGGAGTAGTACTACCCTATCGGAAGCTATGAGGATCAATACATAAAGTGGACCATGCTACAACAGGGAAGGGACCAATACATGCCAGAGTTTACCAATATTTTCCATACCCTTTGCACAAAGTTGGGTATCAAGTATTCAGAGCAGCATTTGGTACTCAAATATTGGTGAGCTCCAGTATTGTAGCAATGATTCTAAAACTCCTGGGACTCCCTTCTTTACTTTTATCAACCTTGTTGTTTGTAACAAACTTGGAAGTGACGATGCTGTATGCACAAGTACTAGCTCTTGTCGCAGGCTGTCACTTGATCAGCTAGAACAAGTTCACTAGGAGTTTAAGCTAACATCTATGAGTTCTTAGAAGAAGCTTTTAACTATGATGGATGAAAGATAACTCAAAAGTGGCTAGTCTACTTGCAGAAAGAAGCGGAAAGCTGAAAGGAAATGCAAACCCTAGTTTTCCTGACTAACTCTACTGGTGCAAGAAAAGAGATGAAAGTTGCTAAAATGGATGCCATTGGCTCTTGGAAAGGTAAACTGCATGTGACTAAGCTACTTCTGAAGTAAAATCTAGAAAAATCATCTTTTTGTATTTTTGAGTAAGTTTGCAGAATTCTAATGGATGTGCTTTAACTGTTTTTTATTGTGCAGAGATTGATTGGTGAAAGGAAATGGAGTGGGTGCTTGCAAGAGGTTGGGAAGGTGAGAAGAGGGCCTAAGGGGTCCCTAGCACCCTTCCAAAGAGTTTCACAGTGATCAGATCTCAAAGAACTGCTCATGTGAACTTCTACAGAAAGTCTGCAAGGGTTCTATAGGATGTTCTACAAGAAGTTCTACATGAACAGCCGAAAGAGGATTTTAGAGGGTTGATGGTGGAAACAATGGTGGGAAAGTGGAAATTAAGGATGGATAAGGACGTGAAGGGGTCTAGGACCTGGTACATGAAGTTAAGGAGTGATGAAGGTGGTTGAATTTGTTTAAGGATGGAGGGAGCAATGCTGCACAAGAATGTATAAATTAGGGAAAATTGGAAAAGTGTGGAAAATGAAGGGAAGGAATCTTGGATTAGGGGTTGGAATAGGTTGTATGATGGAGAAAGGATAGGTAGGGATGTATTATAGATGCTCTGCACACTATTTTCCAAAACTCATTGAACAAAGACTAGAAAAAACAGAGATCTATCTATTTTGACCTAATCTGACCTAAAAACCAAAAATATGATGAAAAAAAGCTTATAGACAAGAAAGCATGCAAGATAACTATGGAAAATAAGCAAGAACAAATCTAAACATGCAAGTACAACTGGTATCTACTTTTCCAACTAAAAATCTAACACTAGCAATTGCATTGAAAGGAAAAATAGTGTTTTTGTGGTAGCAAGTATGCCTTGGTCTCAGCTCATGGTCCCAAGGAGGGAGAGATGAGATCAAGGATTGCTTGATGGCCTTTTTGTAGATCTTTTCTATTACCAAATTTTCAAATCAACCTAAAGCATGAAAAGCTATTTTAATCATCAAAAACAACCTAAGTAACAAAGCAAGATCTTAACCTACATAATAGAAATTATTCTATGAATGCAAGGAAAACGCATAAAAGTACAAAAAGGAGGTACTGGAACTTGGGTTGGGCCCAAACCCAAGAGCTACAGCCTCCTAAGAAAGGTCAGAGCTGGTGCAAAGCAAAATTTATCTCCATTACTCAAAAAATAATCATGTCACAAAACTGTTTACTGCAAGAGCTCGGAAATGAGCTAAAATGCAGAGCTGCACTAAAGTGTGAAAAACAATTGTTCAATAGCTAAACTCCCAAGGCTTGAAGCCTTCCTACTTATGTAACACGAGGACTCCCAATAGTCTCCTTAACTTTAGGAGCTTGGCTGTTGAAAACTGCAGTTAATCAGCCACTTAACAAAACCTGCTCGGCTGCCCCTTGAAATCATATTTGGTGGGCTATTGAACTCTAAGCTAATCGTGGAGAACTCGAGGAACAGGTAATTTAGTGTAGGAGACACCCTTCCTACAAATCCTCAGCCTTGTTCCTTCGTATTTGGCTGTCAAGTTGCTCATAAATGCTTGACCTTGGTCCAAAAGATGTCTAAAAATATGCAATAATAACGTATTACATTTTGTGGCCAAATGACTATTCTCATTCATTCAATTAACATAAATATTCAAAAGCATGCATAGAAATATGAAGAATTGTGGATTAATCAAGAATAATAGGCAAAATGAGCCCATAAAGTTACCCATTTTTGGGGCTCATCATCACCCCCTGTTGAATGTGTTGCTCATCCTTTGAGCAACTAATCTAGCTCATCATCTTTGATTTCTTTGACTGCCTCTCTGACATCCCAGGCTTTTGAGGTGAGTCTTCTCCTCGGTCATGAAACCCTACTTTTCTCTGTACTTCCTCCCATTGTCTGTGTTCTTCTTCTTCTTTGACCCCTTCCAGTAGTCCTAAAAGCAATGGAGGACTGAACTTTAGGCCAATCCAGTTGGCCTTCAGATTTTGCATTGACTGTTTATAAAGTGGTACTCTGGCCAAAGCCTCCCTCATCCTTGTTGGGGAGTGGTACTCTCTTATTTTCAGACTATGGGACAATGTGTTTCATCTCCTTGTGCAAGAATGAATGCAGTTATCACCAAACAGTATTTCCATGTCTTCAAAGTGAGCAATGGCTTGAGCTTGCCTTTCAATGTAGTCTGGGAGAACCTGAGGGTTGTTAGCAAGGTGTTGATGGGCATATACTAAAGCTGAGGGATCTTCTAGTTCTACTCTGATCATGAGTGTCTCACTTAGCTCCCTGTCCATAACTTTCCGAATTTTTGTTGCCCTCTTTTCCTCATGGTTTAACCAAGAGGCCATGGCCATGAGTTACACATCTCACAATGCAACATTGGGGTCCCATAGATTCATGTTTGGAAGTGCCAAGTTGTGTAAATAGAATTTTGCTAACTTGGCCTTAGCTTCAGTTGAGCTATTGTCACACAAATACATGAAATGATTGTAATTCTAGAATGGAATGGTGCCCCTTTGGGCCAATGTGTTAATTTGAAATTGCAAACATTGATCTTTAAGATATAATGCATATGACTTGGCAGGTTTCCTACATTGTAAGGCTTCTACTACCCAGCTAGCCATGCAGGCCATTTGGGCTTCTTTCTCTTGCACCTATTGTTTTAAAACATGTATTTCTTCTACTACTTGTGACTCCTTTTCCTGTAGCAGTTTTGTCAGCATCTCAACATCAGCTTGCAGCTTTTCCTCTCTCTGTTGTTCCTTGGTTGTTTCCTTGTTTGCTGGAGGTCCTTCTTGCTACTGCTACTCTCCCAAAATGGATGGCCTATCTTCCTTATGACCTTCCTCTAGTTGCAACTACTTTTTCAGCAGCTCATTCTCTTCTTGTAATTTGGCTCTTTTACTACTTTCTATGTGCCTCACCATGGCCAACTCTTTTCTTGATTCTTTTGGCTGTTCTTCCAGGTGGCCTATGTTTGCAACACCCTTGGATTTGGCAATCCTCATCCAAGTGTGAGTCCTAACCCATTCTTGTTCCAATGCAAAGCAAAGTGGTACAAAAAAATTTTGTGGGATGATCTTCCCACCTTCTAACAAGTTGTAATATGAGCCCAAGTTAGGCTGAGGGCTTGGTTCTAGTATCTCCTCAGTCTTGTCTTCTCCTTGTGTTTGTTTGGTTGCCTTCTCCTCCAATTTCTCAGTCTCTTTTAACTCAGCCAGAGTTTCCCATAGAGATGTTTCAGCTTCCTGTAGAGCTGCCTTTGAGTCCATCATCCCGATTCTCTCTCTCCAGGTAGAGGTTTTTGGGCTTCCTCTTTCATAGGTGATAGATATCTTTGAATGAGACTCTTCCTTCTATTTAGGGGTAGTGTCCTCAATGAAAATTAGCTCCTTTAATTATGGCTAGGGTTTGCCCACTTTGATCCTTGTGCTTCTCCTGGCTTTAAAGTACATGGAGGTTTGTCTCTTTCTCTTTCCTTTTTGTTTTGTAGGTGTGCTTAATGTAGCATGCACAACTACTGCCTCCCTTTCCAACGTCTCAAGGGATTTCTCTTCCTGCTGTTCTTTTTCTTCGCTTCCTATAGAAATCTCTGTGTCCTCTGTTTTTGTCTGTGTTACTGATATCTCAAGGTGTGCCTTTCCCTTTTCTTTCTAGGTGTTTGCTTTGGCTATGGCAGCCTTCATTTGGGCTTTCTCAGCCTTTTCCATTCTAATCCATGTCCTCTTTTCCCTTGTTGTGTTTGCTATTGTTTGTTCCTCTGTTTTAGGCTCAGCAGTCTTACCCAGTTCTTCTTTTTCTTTTTGTTCTTCCTTTGTTTTTCCCTCTGCTTGAATGTCCTATGCTTCCTCATCATTGTTATTCTCAGTTTCTTCAGTCTCCTCCTCCTCACTGCTGGATGGGGTGATGTTCTCAGGCAAAGTTCTAATGTTATCATCCCTGGACATGTTTCTAAATATTTCCCAAGATATGGGGACAATATAGGTGTGTAAAGCATCTTCCACCAATATTTTGATGAGCCCATGGTGGGCCAACTGATCTGGGATCCCTTCATTTAGCTTTGTACCACATTCAATTAAGGGCTGAAGAAGGAAATATGGGATGCTTAGTTTCTTGGCTGGAGGCAAGTCCAACCCATACCTTAGTTCATGTAGCAACCTGAAATGATATCTATAGATGATGCTAAACCTCCCTTCACATGTGATATACTTCATTATTTGATAACTAACTTCACTCCAGAGAGGAGGCAAGATGGTACTTCCAACCCTGTTTTTGTCTTCTATAGGATGCTCCTTGGGAAAAAAAAATGTTTTCTTAGCAACTTGGCCCAATGATATCTCTTCTTTGCTCCAAGGGAGCCCCAATGGTAGACTAGTAATTCTACTAATGAGCTCAGGGGTAAGTTCTAGGGTCAAACCCCTAAAACTAACTGTGGCATGTGTCTTTGAATGTGGTCTCAGGGACATTAAAAACTCTTCAATTATCTCCTCATCATAACCCTAAATTTTGTCAAAAAAGGATATCCAATTTGCCTGGGTGAAAAGGTCCTCCACCTCAGGGTGCTCGTGCAACTTGCTAGAGTCTGAGGGTTCTTTCCTTATGAATCCTCCTGGCATGGTGTTGAGTGCTCTTTTTATGTTTTAGCCAAAAAAGAAAATGCTCAGGAAAACAAACAGTCAATCACTGAAATAAAGGATAGCTGAATTCGGTTTCTTCTGAACCCAAGAAGGAATTTCTTGTGTGTTCCTTACAATATCAAATAGCAATAATTCTCCCGTTTTAAGATTGCTGTCACCTAGAATTTGACTATCTGTTTATGAAAAGAAGAATTTCATTTTTACAGAACAGAGCATAAGGACACAAGTTCTCTTCTCAGCACATAGATAGATATGTAAATTAGGTTTTTTACACATACATAGGTAGGCCTCTGCTGCTGCATGTATCTTCCTTACAGGAGAATTTAAAAATGATGAGGAGATTTCTGATGTAGAGAAAGAACTGGGTAAACTCAGTGAAATATGTAGGTAGACTATCACTTTTTTCTCAATGCACAGGCAGACTTTTACTCTCGTTTTTCAATCTAATGCCGTTCAATTCACCACCTTGCACAAACAAATCATGCATAGAGAATTTTTCCTGAGCGTACCTTGTTTTGAGCTTGGAATTCGATGAAAATTCCAGGTTTCCTCTTCGCAGAGCTATTATGCCTTTCCTGTAGAACCCTTCTTGTAGAAGTTTCCCGGTTCTTGTAGAATAAAACTGTGCTTCCGGTAGAGCCTGATAGGCGGGAGATTTTTGAAAATAGGCAGAAAACTAGTGGAGGACAACTAGTTAACCGCTCTAAAGCGGTGGATGTGTACTCCAGTTGAGAACGTTGTGAGTGTAGAATGAATAGAGGGTGGTGCATGTTTCAACTGAGCATCTTTTAACTGCAACATGATTCATGGTGAGGGGATGAGGTGGCTGGACCAGACTATTGATCTAACGTCACAGCCATAATGTTTCTACATGTTTCTGACCACCATCACCTCTTTTCTCCCATTATCCGCCGCCACCACTACCAGTCTTGACGATTTCTTCCTGAATGGACACTCCACACGTGCTGGTTGCCCATCTAATCGGTAGTTTTGAATGTAACGGGGTTCGTTCAGAACCATTCCCATAGTCATGCAGCCTTAAAATATGATTGATGCAATTGAAGAATGAGTTTAGGTACTTACCTGCGTGGTCGCAGCCGTGTTATGCAGATTTCAGATTTTGGAACCCATTCCTTCGTTTGTTGTTCCTGCATGCACACTGCATGCTTGGTCTCAGTTATTGTTGATGTTCACACATTCAAGTAGAGCTCCATGCATGTTTCTTCTACCATAATTTGTTGTTCTTGTCTCTGGAGTATGTCTTTCAGAGGGATCAACTGCTACAGGAATCGTGTAGGAGTCTTGTAGCTGCTTCTCCTCTAGGAATGCAAGCTAGAATGAGCAGGGCTACATTGTTGATGAGGGTCTTGGATGATGAGGAGTCTAGATGGAGGGTATCAAGTATGGCGAGTGACAAGCTACTGCTTAGATTTGTCATTAAAAAAACTCATTGACAGTATGAAGGAAGCAGGATTTCTGTGTGTGACTGTGCAGGGACATAAAAAATGAGTGCAATGGAGGTGTACAAAGATGGAAAAAGGGTGACATATGGCGATGGATGAAAGCAAGGATGTTTACAGGACTCATAGACATATTCCCAACCTTTGGGTCCTCTTTTGAGATCGATTTTGGCTTGTCAGTAGGTTCTATAGGATCTTCCTATAGAAGACATAGAACTTCCTGTAGAAGACACAAAACTTCCTATAGAAGGTGAAATCTTAGCCCAAATGAGACCAAATCTTAGGAAAGGGTAGTGGTCATGGAGCAATGGATTGTGAGGGATGCTTGCAGCCTGGTGTTGACCTCTATCTTTGTCTTGTGTGATCCTCCTAACCTGAAATGTCCTTCCTGCAACCTGCAATTTATTCAATAGAAATCAGGTTTATTTTTCTTTTTCTTTTTTATTTTTTTTCTCTCTCTCTTTTTTTTTTTAGTCTAAGATAGTTGGGGTGCCTCCAGGAGGTTTTCACCCTCACTGTCTGCCTTGGGCACCTCTAAGAGGTTTTCACCCAAGGATCTTTTATTCTTTTATTCTTTTTTCTGTTTTTTTTTCCTTTTTTTTATTGTGTTCAAGGTGTGGGTGGAGTGGAGACAGGGGTCTGCTCCACTACCAACACTGATTTGTCCAAAGTTTCAATGAACTCCTACTTAGAAAGGGGCTTCCTGTAGGATTTCAATCGATGCCCATTGACGAGCATGGGGATGGATTCTTCATCAATGGTCCTGATAAGGACTGAACCATTGTCGTTGCATTTCTCCACTGTATATGGTCCCAACCATCTTGTCCTTAGCTTCCCTTTGAAATCCTTGTATCTTGAATCATATAACAATGCCCAATCTCCTGGCTGAAATTGTTGTACTTTAAGGTGTCAGTCATACCATATATTTCTTTGAAGTTGGACCACCTCTGAGTGGAGAAGGGCCTGCATTCTCTGTTCATCTAGTCCATTCAGCTGATGTAATCTTTCCCGTTGTGCATGGATGATATCTAGGTCTAGATGAGCTACCAACCTCAATGTGTTATATTCAAATTCTATGGATAGCAAAGCCTTCTTCTCGTAGACCAGCTCATAAGGTGTGAAACCTGTTGTAGTTTTCCAAGTAGTGTTATAGGCCCAGGTGGCCTCAACCAAGAAATCTACCTAATCTTTTCTGCTGCTTCTCACCACTTTAGTCCAAATCTCTTCCAAAGCTCTGTTAGTGACTTCCACCTATTAATTTGCTTGCGAATGATAAGGGGTGGAAGTTTTGTGCTTAATATTGTGATGAGTGAGCAGGTCTTCAATCAGGTTAGAGGTAAATTGACTTCCTTGATCTGTGACTAATTCTCTTGGGTAGCCAAACTTGTAGAAGATATTTTCCCTCAAAAACTCAGCCACTTTTTCTTCTATTGCTGCCTTGATTGCCTTTGTTTCTGCCGACTTGGCCAGGTAGTTTGTACACACAATGATGTAAGACTTTTGTTTTGAAGGAGGGTTGATAGGACCCACAAAGTCCATGCCCCACTTCTCAAATGGATCGAAAGTCACTTGAGGTTGGAGGGGCATTTCATCCCTTGGAGTCAGTTTCCCCATCCTTTGACATCGGTCACATTGGCTGATGTATCTCCTGACATCTTGATGAAGAGTGGGCCAATAGTAGCCTGCATGTGGAATTTTGAAGGTGGTTATTTTTGCTGCAAAGTGGCCTCCACAGGGCCCATCATGACAGGTTAGGAGGATGTCAAAAAATTCCTCCTCCCTAACGTAACACCTCAAAATTTGATCCCAGCCAAGTTTAAACAGGTTTCCCCCAATCCAGGTGAATGGGGTGCTTTTCCTCATGATCTTGCTCTTCTCTTTTGAGGATAGGTGTGGCGGGAACTGTGCTGGAACCAAGTAATTTTCTATATTAGAAAACCATGGAGAGAGTACTGAAATAGAAAACAGGTGTTCATTTGGCATTTGATCATCCACCATCCCTTCTTCACCTACAGGCAAATCCAGTCTAGACAGAAAATCAGCAACAACATTTTCCTTACCTGGCTTATCAACAATGGTCAAATCAAATTGCTACAATTAAAGTAACCATCTAATGATACAAGCATTTACATCAGGTTTATTCATCAAATACCTAATTTCAACATGATCAATGTGTACGAATGTTTGATAACCAGTGATGTAGTGTCTGGAATTGTTTAGGGAATGGACTACAGCTAGGAGCTCTTTCTCAGTTATAATATAGTTTAACTCTACCTTGGACAAGTTTTTACTGATAAAATATATGGCATACAGTAGCTTCTCTTCAACTTGTCCTAAGGATGCTCCTATGTATTTGTTCGAGGCATCTGTGTGAATGTGGAAAGGTAGGGCCCAGTTTGGACCTCTCAAGATTGGGGCAGTTACCAGCTTACCTTTCAACGCATCCAGAGCCTCTTGATAGTTTTTAGTCCATATAAAATCAACATCTTTCCCCAAAAGACCAAAAAATGGAGAGGCTAGCTTACTGAAATCTTTAATGAATCTTCTATAATATTCTGCTAAGCCTAGAAAACTCTGAATATCTCTTACCTTTTGAGGAGGTGGAACCCTTTGGATGATAGCAATCTTGTTGGGATCCACCTGTAATCCTTGCTGAGAAATTGTATGACCTAGCACGGTCCCTTCAGTCATTAGGAATTCACATTTTTCAGGACTGAGGGAAAAGTTCATTTCAATACACTTGGTTAAAACTTTTCCCAGATTAGTTAGTGCTTCTTGGAAGTTGGACCCATAAGGAGTAAAGTCATCCATATAGATTTCCACCGAATCATGAACCAGCTCAGCAAATATGCTTAATACTGCTCTCTGGAAAGTGGCAGGAGCATTGCATAACCCAAAGGGAAGGACCCAGTAGGCAAAGGTACCCCATGGATAAGTGATAGTGGTCTTATCTTGGTCTTCCGGGCTAATTTGGATTTGATTATACCCGCTAAACCCATCCAGGAAGGAAAAGAATTTCTTCCCTACCAGGCCATCTAACACTTGATATATGAAAGGCAAAGGGAAATGGTCTTTCCTGGTAGCTTTGTTAAGTTCTCAATAATCTACACAGATTTTCCACTTCCCATTTTTCTTGGGCACAAGCACCAAAGGAGAAACCCACTCGCTGTCAGAGATGGGGTAGATGAATCCTGCATCCAACAACTTTTGTAGTTCTTCTTTGAAAATGTCCTTAAGGGTTGGATTCATTCTCCTCTGAGGCTGCTTGACTGGTTTACAATCCTCTTTAATGTAAATGTGATGGGTACAGATTGAAGGGTGGACTCCTTTCATCTTTTTATAGCTCCAAGCAAAAGCATCCAAATGGCGGTTCAATAAGCTACACAACTCCTTCTCCTGAGAGGGGGATAGGGATGAGTTGATATTCAAGGTTCTTTCAGGGCCAAATTCCACATTCTTAACTTGGGGAGAGGTCGGATCAGCCACATAGAGATCCACTAAAGAACTGGCTTGGGTGTCTTCTACAAACTCTTCTAATGGCAGCACACTGGGAGGTGGATTTTGAATCAAATTCTCAATAAGGTCATCCTCAGTTTGAGGACCTCCCCTAGTGGCTTCCACTGTGCACAATGGTGCAGAGTATACTTCATCCTCATCTTCCTCCTCCAACCAGAGAGGTAAGTCATGTTCTAGCAGAGGTTGGGTAGGAGGATATAGGACTAGCTATATGGACATAGGCCCATTCTTAATGGTCATTCTCCCAGCTCGACAACTGATGTAAGCATCTGCAGTAGCTAACCAAGACCTTCCCAAAATGAGGGGGTATCTAGTGATTTTTTCCTTTGGCTAAAGGACCAAGAAGTCCGCAGGGTACTCCCAAGAATCAACGGAGACCATGACATTTTCCACAATCCCTTCAGGGGTCATGATGGAGCGGTCTGCTAACTACAGTATTGTTGAGGTCTTTCTTAGGGAACTTTGAAGGTTGAGTTTGAGCAGAGTGTTCCTGGTCATCACATTAATGGCAGCCCCTAGATCAATCAGGGTGTGAGGGATTATGGTGCCATTGATGTGGACATCGATTACAGGAATCCCAGGGTCCAGATACTTTGGATAGATTACTTGTCCCAACATCAGGTCGGACAGTTGTCCTATGACATTGATAGTTGGGGCATCTCTCTTGTGCCTGCCTGGGTGCCTGAAACAATTCTCTTTGATAGATTTGTTGTATATTGGTACATCTTTTATGGCTTGGAGAAGTGGTATTTTTACACATAACTGTTTAAGTTCTCCCAGAAGTTCAATCTCTTTTTGGTTTGGTTGCGTGGTTCTAGTTAGTCTCTCAGGAAAGGGTGGAATGGCTTTGGGTTCACTTTCCTGTTTCTTTTCCTCATCCTCCTTAGGAGGAGGTTGGCTATCTAGGAGGACCTTCCCAGATCATAGGTTGATCTCTTGAATCTCCATAGCATAGGTAGGGCATGTTGTCTCTCTAGTATATACCTACTGGGCCTATCTGTTATTGGGGTTTGGGTTCAGTTGAGCAGGAATATGAGGTTTTCTTGGAGGAGCAGGAGGTAATGGTTGTGGTTGAGCAGGTGGTGGAGGAAAAATAGCGGGAGGAGAGTTGTACTGGGGCCTGCACCCCTGTTGAGGTGCATTCCACTAAGGTTGTGGCTGAACATGAGAATGAAATGAATGAACAGTAGGTTGAGTATGGTATTGAGATGGGTATGACCAAGGAGGGGGTGCGAACCAAGAAGGATGAGTAGGGGGGCCCCAAGAAGGTATGTGAGTGGATTGTTTGGGGTTGTAATAAGTTTGGGATGTCCCTTGCATCCCCTGCTGGTAAGTTCTGGGTCCATGTGGCCTCCTTTTCTTTAGGAAGTAGAGTGGTTCAGTGGCTCCTTCAGCCCCTTGGTACATAGCTCTAACTCCAGGTAAGGTTGGGCACTAGTTTGTAGGGTGGTCTGCCTCACAAACAAAACAAATCTCTATGGAGTGCAATGGACACTCGTTCCTAGGATGCTTCCATGTACATCTGGGACAAAAGATGGCCAAAGCCCTCTCAGCTTCCTCTTGCTTTTGTTGGATTCGGAAGGTATCCATTTGCATGGCAATGCTCCATCTCACCTCACTTTTAAGGTCTTCCATTTGATTTGAAAACTCATGTTTGGAGAAGGTGGCACTGGCTGAAAGTTGATTCCCCCTACCTCTTTTTCGGGCTGCCTTAGAATGGTTTCTAAACACAGTCTTTATGTCATCATAAGGTAGTTGGTAGATGTCTCCTCTAGCCAGCAAATGGAGGGTATCTAGAAGGCCTTTAGGGACTCCTCAAAGCAGAACGAGCTTCAGAGATTCGGGGTCAAGTGTGCACCTGACCCTTTTATAACTGAGTTGGAATCTTTCTTCATAGTCTTCTGAAGATTCATCACTTCCCATGGTCATCTGAAAGATTTCTCCCTTTGTTTCCTTTGACCTAAAGTAATCCCAGTATTTGTTGTTAAAGGCTTGCTGCATCTGAGCCCAAGTTGTGATACTGTTTCTAGGTAACCCCATGAACCAGTGTATTGTTGCATCTTTAAGGGTAGAGGGAAAGAGTTTCAACTTTTGCTCATCTTCTACATAGTCATAAGTTCGACAAAGGACCAAACTCAAACAAGAAGGTATCAGGGTCTTCGGTGGTCAATCCATAGAAGTGAGGTAAGGTTGAGGGACTTATGTTTTTCATTTTTGTGTCCCCATTGGTCTCTCAGATGGGAAATGCACCTTCTATTCTCTCCCCATCTCCTATAACGTTTATGTGTTCAGCCATGGTCTTAGGAGGAATGTTTTCTTTCTCTTCTTCTGTTAGAGGATCTTCGTATATCTCTGGAGGTTCACTGCCACTAAAGAAGAGAGAAGGGTGAATCAGTGATTTGGTGGGGGTGTTGGGTAAGAATTTTCCTGAATTATCTATGTTCCTACGAGGCATGAAATGAAATATTTTAGGTTGATTTTCATGTTTTTCTCTGCTTGTACCTGCAAAACTGAAATTGATTGAACAACAAATTGCAACTAACTAAAATAAACCTTGCTGGAATGAAAACTTCAGAATTGAAATGAAAGTAGGAAATGACTAATCTATGCTGCTGAAAAGAAATTGCAGAAGTGAAATGCTAAGCTATGCTTGCAGAATTGAAATTACGGAATTGAAATGCTAATCTATGCTTGTAGAATTGAAATTGCGGAATTGAAATGCTAATCTACACTTGCAAAATTGAAATGCTAGTCTAGGAAAGAAGGAAATGTCTAATCTACTTTT